>JANBXA010000740.1:29952500-30190000 GCA_030556225.1 Cricetiscus sungorus | reverse complement strand
AAGCCTAAGCTATAGGCTAAGCTTTCATAGTTAATAGTAAGTCTCCATGTCATTATTTGGGAGCTGGATGGTGGGATAGAAAAAGACTCATTACAGGAGCATTTTCATTCAAACCACCACAATGTTTATCTATAACTTTAACTAAAGAACAGAAATAGTTCACTTTACTGAATCTTATATGTTAAAGCCAGACATTCTTAGATGTTAGAATGATACTTTTATGTTGCCATAAGATTTCTTTTCTTGAAATGGTGGTTGGAATGATAGATTGCACTAAGAATGTGACATGCTAGACATTAATGAGTCCTTAATATTAATGTTGACATTGGTGATAAAGACAATGATAGCATGTGTTATAGAGTGCTTGTCTAGTGCAAGCTTTTTTGGCTAGGTAGTTTAACTTTATCTTAAAAGGCAGGTGTTAGCCATTCTTTAGTTGATATAAAAGTTACAAAATTTGCCAGTGCAAGCCTGGCCATGGTGGTGCATGCAATTAATCCAGCGCTCAGGAGGCAGAGGCAGGCAGATCTCTATGAATTCAAGGCCAGCCTGGTTTATAGGGTGAGTTTCAGGATAGCCGGGGCTATATAGACAAACCCCACCTCCAAAAACCAAAGACCAAAATTACAAAATTGTTCATGGATACAAAACTGTTAAGTGAGAAAGCTTGAATTGAGCCCATGGTGTTCAGAGCCCAGGCTCTTAACACTATGATGCTCATGATTGTATTAATTTATTGACTGATGGGTCTGATATCCATTTATCCATCCAGCCATTACTTACCAAATGGCTCTGACAGTCAAGCAACTGAGCTAGGTATTTTACTAAAAGAAAAAAAATCAATTTATTTACCATGTGTGTGTGTGGCGGGGGGGGGGTCAGAGGACAACTTTGGGGAAATCACTTCATTTGATTCTGGGGAATCAAACTGAGGTTGCCAAGCTTAGTTGTAGGCTCATTTAACCACTGAGCTATCTCACTGGTTCTGAGCTAGGATTTCAAATGCCAAGAAAAATAACCATAAAATGTATCCCTGAAAGTGTATCTAATGAACATATTTTCCGTGGACAAGCTTTATCTTCAGATCAAGCTATCCAGTTTCGTTTTCTCCCAACCTTGTCTTGCTTATAAGTCCCTGGCCAACTTGCTCAAATCTGGAACTATTCCTGAGACCAAATGCTTCTGATGACCCCCCCCCCACTCTGCAGCTCAGATCCAGTAGGTCTACAGAGTACATCTGTAGTCCCAACAAATCCAGAGCAAGCCGCCTAGAAGACAGGGGGAGAATAAGAAGTTGCCTCCAGAGCCTGAGGATATGGGTCAGTTGATGTAGTTCTTGTCTAATATGCATTAGGCCTGGGTTTGATCCCCAGCACCCTGTAAGCTAGGTGTGATGGCACATACCTCTAATGCCAACTCTCGGGAGAAAGAGGCAGGAGAATTCTTTTTAAAGTTTAAGATCATCCTCATCATAATTAACATAGTAAAGTTTAAGTCTAGCCTAGAACATATGAAACATCTCAAAAAATAAAATCTTACACCTGGAGATGTGGCCCAGTGGTTAAGAGCACTTTTCTTTTTTTCTTTTTAGGCAGAAGACTCAAGTTAAAAATCTCAGCACCCATACTGTCTATAACTTCAGTTTCAGGAAATCTAATCCTCTGCTTATTATCTCCTGGGCTACCAGTCAAGCATGTGGTGCACCGATATCCATGCAAGCAAAACACACACACACACACACACACACACACTTAATTGTTTAAAATAAAACTGTAAAAGTTTCCTACACATACACTGGTTCAATGCCAAGGCAGGCAAAGCACGAAACCCCCCCCCCCCCCCAGGACCTTTGTTATAAACGTATACCTAGGTTTATTGTTTCCAAACCTTTGTACTTCAAAGGCATATGTCATTATCTTTGGAGTGACAAATGAGAAACCAGATTTATGGAAGTCAAGTGACTCATGGTCCCTAAATGCATTGAGCCATGAAGATTGAATTTCAATTGAGGAAGGATTAAGCAGCTAATGACAATACCCTTCCCCCATACCAGAGGACTCAAAACTATTAGCTGAGACAATGGTGTACAAGAAAAGGCCAGCATCAGATATGATCACATGCATGACTTCTTGTCTACATCCAGGATTTCATGTTGTAATCAGCCATAAAGAAATTGGCAGAAGCCAAAATAGGGCTTTGATATCTATAAAGTTGGCTGTGGAACATTAAGCTAGGAGACCAAGGGTGTATCTCTTTTCTTATATTTTAATCAGCCATAAAGAAATTGGCAGAAGCCAAAATAGGGCTTTGATATCTATAAAGTTGGCTGTGGGACATTAAGCTAGGAGACCAAGGGTGGCTATGTAGGTGGGGTTAGAGGTGACTCAGTAGCTGATCTTCATGGTGAAGCCACAGGGGTTAAAGAAGAGTCCTCCAAAAGGGGGAGGACCATCCTGGGAGCATCCAGATTCACCAGCCTCAAAGAGTTCTAAACCAACATTCAGAAATGCTGCCCATAAGAAGGTGGTGGGTTAATCTCTTGGGACTTGCCAGTAATATCCTTTTCTTTGTTTGGTTTTTATGAAACTTTAAAAGGTGCTTTAAATTTATTTTTGTCTCTGTCTTTTTAAGAACATTCTAACTGCCTAGATTCGGCCAGTAGCCACTAGTTACCTGAACCCTGGTGGCAACTGGAACCAAGAGATGAAGAACAGCACAAGAGAAACTGTTGATTCCATCTTTTACTAGTGAAGGCACTCTGATCGGTGGAACACATCAATCTAATGGTTTAAAGAAAGTGTGTGTGTGTGTGTGTGTGTGTGTGTGTGTGTGAGAGAGAGAGAGAGAGAGAGAGAGAGAGAGAGAGAGAGAGAGAGAGAGAGAGAGAGAGAAGAGAGCTGGGGAGAGGGAGAGAGAGTCAGCAGGAATGCATGTAAGGGAGGGAGAGGACTTGAGAAAAGGATGAGACTGGAGAGAATATGAGCAGGATCTTATGCTATATACATGTGAAAATGTCATAGGGAAATCCATTATTTTGCACACTAATTTACAAATTAATTAAAATAACAGTAGCTTATCTGATCATTGAGTATTCAAGGACATGATGGAGGCTAACTCTGAAAACATCCTCCTGGGAATAAGACAAAGTTCTCAAGTATGGCCTACAGTTGCTGATCACCTACTGGAGATGTCTGGCAGTCCTCAACAAAAACACTTGAACACTTTCTATAACTTTAATTATAATATTCCTTGTTTTCTCTATATTCCCCATAAAATTGCTTTCTAAAGGTGGCACATGAATCACAAATTCTGTTTCTTTTATTAATCTTGACTATAGTAGTAATGAACCATTTTGATCTCCATAAATGTTTTTATACAATATTTTTTCTGTGTAAATTTGCATTGTATTAGTGACTATTATAATCTCACTAGAAAATAAAAACCTTAAGAGGGGGCTGTTGAATGTAAAAGCAGCTGGAAATGTTAATTCAACTCTTAACTTTGGTATGGAAAGAGTCTCTTTTCAAATTAAATATAAGTGTTGTGGTTTTGTGCAACTAAGAAAAATGAAAAAGCATAAAAACAACCACAAATCCCTGATAAATAAATCTTCTTGGACACTTAATCTACTTGCCCCTTGGGTATTGTTTTTGTAAAACTTTACCCAGTAGCTTGTACAGAAGATGAAAAAAAATGCATCTACATTCCTCCCTTCACTTTTGGCAGTTAAATCTGGCCACAGGGTGTGCATGTGGTCTAGGCTTGATAATCAAAATAATCCATCCCCCTGGCCAGTGGTCGTTGGTTCCAACATGGACATGTGACCCAGACTGGGAAAGTCAGCTTTTCCCTATGACTTCTATCTATATTTAGGCGTAATGAGAGAGCTCTGTCGCTCTGGAATCCCAAGTCATGGGGTTTGTGCCACCCTCCTTCTGCCACAAGCAACAAATCTTTATGAAAAGGGGAGCCAAGAGACAACTCCAGTGCTAAGACTTGGGGCAGGAAGGAAGCCTGACAATGCCTGTTAAACATCAGCACACATCGACACATAGCAGCCCTGGACTTCTCTGTACCCTTGTTGATGAGCTAATTCAGGGCTTGCCATCACCTTTCAGCTGGCAGGAAGCAGATCTGTATCACTGTATAAAAGTCTTATCAACTACAGAGAACTAAAGCTATCAATGGTTTTTATACCATCCTTAGACAAACCACAGCCACTGCTCTGAGAAAGCAATTTGCCTTTCTCCAGAGCAAGGACAAGATATTGTCTGCTGGTACAAAACGATGAATTTTATGTATCAAGTCAATTTTTCAAAAAAAAAAAAAAAAAAGGCTGAAATTACCCAAGTATTATTTGACCTTGCATTCATCAGAATGGGGAAAGATACAACTCAAACCACTGGTCCACAAAAAACCAATGACACATTCTCTTACTATTACATTAGAAGGAACTCTTACAAAATTCTGCTTTCAAATATTAGCTATACAAACATAACATCCACAGCATATAAAGTGAATGAAAGTGTGCGGACTATAATATATTTGCTTCGTATGGTGGAAATGATTGATATTCAGTGCATGAAGGAAATCTGATTCCTGTGCAATGTGTAAAAGAGGTTGAAGCACTTGCTGGCTTTTTGCATTCGGCTGTCATTGAAAACATCTGCTGTACAAGAATTTTCATGTAAGTCATTTTGTGATCCATGGGGTAGACTAGAAAGGGAAGCTGGGCTTGTTCCTACTGCTACAGCAGCTGCGTGTCCAGTAAGGCTGTGTACCTGAATGCCAATGCCTGTATTCCCTTATCATCTGGGGACTCCTCAGGTTAAAGTACCCAAAGCTAATGGGAATGAAAGTGTCATATCAGGTCATCAATAGTCACTGAACAACACTAAGCCACTTTATTTCAGTGGGCTAGACAAAGAAACAACACACTCCATTCCTGCATTTAGGTTCATCTGCTACAAAGCAAAAACATGTTTGAGACTAATTCTTTATTATTATAGTAAGAAATGCAACATTAAATGTTCCACCTTAACCATTTCTAACTGCTGGCCAGTGGCAGCAGTAAGTTTACATTGTTGCAGCAATCTCTAGAACTTTCTCCTCTTACAATGCTGAAGCTCTATACCCAGAGAATATTTATCACCCCTGTAACATCTTCTTCCTACTTCCTATACCCCCAGTCATACCTTCTTCTTACTTTCTGTATGTCCCAGTAATATCTTCTTCCTGCATCCTGTATCTCTCCAGTAATACCGTTTCCTCTACTTCCTTCTATATCCCCTCACAATGCCTTCTTTCTACTTCTGCATCCCCACCCAGTAGTACCTTCTTCACACTTCCTATAATTTTTAATTACTATACCTAGTTCACAAGTGTGAAATCATTCAATACATATTTTTTTTGGTTTTTCAAGACAAGATTTCTCTGTAGTTTTGAACCTATCTTGAAACTCACTCTGTAGTCCATACTGGCCTTGAACTCACAGAGCTCTGCCTGCCTCTGCCTCCTGAGTGCTGGGATTAAAGACATGCACTACCACTACATGGCACAATACATATTCTTTTATTTGTTTGCTAAGTTTGATATGGTTAGTGTTCATGCACTAATGCATTCTCATTTTTAAGGGCTGTGTAATATTGTGAATATATATATATATATATACATATATATCTAAGCCCTTACATATATATATACATACATACATACATACATACATATATATACATACTATATATATATATATATATATATACATATATGTAACAGGCTTTCTTCTAGCCACCAACCAAAGCCCAAATCATGACATGGAGTCTTTTTATTAGTTTTGAATACTTGGCCTTAGCTCTTATTTCTTTCTAGCTCTTATAACTTAAATTATAATGTTTCTCTTCATCTATATTTTGCCTCAGGACTTTTTACCTTCCTTCCTTCCTTCCTTTCTTTCTTTCTTTCTTTCTTTCTTTCTTTCTTTATTTCTTTAGTTCTTTCTTTCTTTCTTTCTTCCTGTATGTCTTACTTTCCTGCTTCTCATGTCTGTCTATCTGGCAACTGCTTAGTTTCTGGCCCCAAGTATGTCCCTCTCTTTCTTCCACATTCTTCTCTTTCACCTCTCTTCCTAGATTTCTCCTCCTAATCTCTCTGTCCCCCAAGCCCCACCTAGCTCTCTCTTGCCTGGCTATTGGCCATTCATCTTTTTATCAGGTGCTTTAGGTAGGCAAGGTAAAACAAATGCAACACATCTTTACATCATTATACAAATGCAGCACAAAAAATGCAATACATCTTTACATCATTAACAAAGGCAGCAGAAACAAATGTAACACACCTTCACACACCTTAAAGTAATATTCTGAAGCATAAACAAATGTAACACATTTTACATAGTCAAAGTAATATTCTACAACTGTGTGTGTGTGTGTGTGTGTGTGTGTGTGTGTGTGTGTGTGTGTGTTGTATGCGTGTATAGACCGAATAGACAGAAATGATGGGTGGGCAAGGAGTCCTTAAATGTTCTGTTCTCAGGCATTGCTCATCTCCGTGTTTGGCTGCCATGAACAGCAATAATAGACAGGTGGGAGCAACAGTCTGTGTCACCCTTGTATTTACCAACAAAGAACTAAAGCTATCGATGGTTTTTCATATCATCATTAGGCTCACCTCCACTCTGCTAAAGCGCATTTTCCATGCCTAAGTAGCAGGACCCTTAGATCTAAGTGTTAAAGCTTCAGTGCAGGTGTAGGAAGTTGAGATTCTTCAGCCAGCATCACAGCTTCCAAGTAGCCCTAGGTATCAGGATTCCTTGACTCTTGGTGGCAGCCCTGACTGATACATCTACAATATAACTCCTGCACCTAAGACTCAGGGAACATGGTAGAAGAGACAGGCAAAAGGATCATAAGGGCCAGATGACCAGAAGTCTAATATGAGACTGTGTCTCCTAGAAATGACAGGGAAGTTACACCCATGATACATAAACAAGACCCAAACAATTAATTTCCTGTTAGCAATAAGCATGCTAGCAGGAAAGGGTTTCACAGGGACCCATGCTTAAAATAGTTTTTGCTTACCTTTACTAGTTCTTATCAGTGTTATTTCAGAACATTCAAGGTTTCCTAAATATAAAACAGGGTCTTCTCTGACCAGTGGTAGCTTTGTTCTTTCTCTTTTCTGCAATCTGGTCTTTCTTTTTCCTTTCTAATTTCTCCTTCTAAAATGTGTAGCACTGTGTTGACGTGATAGTGTCTGTGAAAATCGACAATTTCTGCCTTGTTCCTGGCTTTGCAGACTAAACTAAGTTGTTTACTGTGACATTTTCCATCATTGCCTTCTTGAGGTGTCTTCTTCCTGTTCAGATTGGGAGTGTTTCTCTTGCAAGGAGGTGCTGGCTTTGTCCAATGCTTGCTCACCTTTAGTTGAAATGCATCATGTGTCTTTGTCCTCTATTCTGTTAACATGGTGCCCCATACTGACTGATGTTCACATGTCAGATCATCTTCCTATCCCAAGCTGAAGCCCTTCCCCCTCTCTTGCCTATCTATGATGTGTGATCCTTAAATGCCTGAAGGCCATTAGTTTCCTTTCCCTTGGTAAGTCCCTCTTGTCTAGCTTTGTGTCTGGGTGAAGTGAGTTTGGGGGTGTTTCCTCCTCTTTTGTTCATTGGAAGAATTTGAGGATGATTCCTGTTCATTGTTTCAATGTTTGGGGGTGTTTCCTGTGAAACCAGCTAGTCCTAACAGGTGTTTATCTGAAAGTCTCATTCTCCTTCCAGTTACAAGTATGTTTGAGAATTTTTAATTTCTTCCAGATTTAACCTTAATAGGTTGTGCATTTTCAGAAATTTCTCAACATTCTCTGAGTTATAGAATTTACTGTTACATAACTGATTTTAAATAATCATCTTTAAAATTCTGTTTATTTTATGTATAAGTGTTTTGTTGTTTCTAATGTATGTTCACCATGACTAATGTATGTACCTGATGACTACGGAGGCCAGAAGGAGGAATCTGATCCCCTGAACTGGAATTACAGATGGTTGTGAGCCTCCATGTGGGTACTTGGAATTGAAGCTGGGTCCTCTGCAAGAGCAGCCAGTGCTCTTTATCACTGAGCCCCAGGACATAACTCTTCGTAGTCACTCTTCATAGGCCTTATTCTATGTTCCTAACGAACTCTTTTCTATTTCTAATTTTGGTGTTCTCTCTCTCTCTCTCTCTCTCTCTTGCTCTCCTTTTTAAGAGGTTTTTATTGTTGTTGTTAATTTCAGCAAAAGCAACTTACTGTGTTGAGCTTTTTATTGTGTTTATTCTGCAGTCTATCTCATTGGTCTCTCTCCTAAACTATTTTCCTTCTGCCTACTTGGCTTTAGTTTATTCTTTTTCTAGTTCTTTGAGGTGTGAAGTCAGGTGGTGACTGTCACATCTCCTGGTAGGAGACCCCTTTCTATTGCTTTCATTCTGCTCCATACGCTTTGGCATGCTGTAGCTTCATCTTCATTTGTCTCCAAATAGTTTTGAAATTCTCTTGTGTTTTCTTCCTTACCCGTCAGTTGTTTAAGAGTGCACTATTTAACTTCTACATATCATGAGATGTTTTTTCCTTCTGCTATTGATTCCTAGTTTCATTTCACTCCATTGTGCAGAAATGGGTTTTCCAAAAGGGCTTGATAATAACAGTAAAGAATATGTCTATGAATTCAAATGGCTTGCTCAAGTCATTATATGTTAACAGCAAAGTCAATATCTGCTGTAACCTAAAGCTATCACTCCAATGGTAGAACACAAGGAGCTATTTAGATCCCAGGATGTCTTTTAAACGAATAAATAAGAAGCAAATGACTTAAAAGTTTTCCACCAACATCTGATAGCTTTTTAAAAATTTAGCAAAATATTAAACTATCACTACATTGATTGATTGATTGATTGATTGATTGATTGATTGATTGATACAAGGTCTTTTATAGGCCAGGCTGCCCTCAAATTTGCTATGTAGCTGAGGATGACCTTTAGACTTCTGACCTTCCTGCTTCCATTTCCTGAATGGTGAGATTACATGCATGCACCACTCACTATGGCCTGAATGCTAGAATTACATGCATGTGCCACTATGGCCTGAATGCTGGGATTACATGCATGTGCCACTATGGCCAGCTTATGTGGTGCTTATGACCAAACCAGGACCTTATGCCTGTTAGTCAAGCAGCCTCCCAAGTGAGCCATTTCCTCAGGTCACACTAGACTTGTTTTTGAAAAACACCCAAATAGTCTAACAAAACATGAAGAATATCATATAAAGAAAAATGTAAACAAACACTGTTGTGGTATAGGAGCCCTTACTGCTGTGGCCTTTGATCCCTCAGAATGGGACCGGGGATCTTGAAGAATGATTGAATTGAGTCTTAATGTTAGCAATGACACGTGACTATCATGTTATACAGCACAAATGCAGAGGAAGAGGAGTAATAGTTATTCTGGGATGACTTAAATTAGAGCATGCAGGGTGAGGGTGCAGGGTGAGAAACGGGATTCATAGAAGGCCTATTATAAGTGATTCAGGGAAGCTCCATTGCATTAGAAGAAACAGGATAAGGAAAGTAGACGTCATCTCATCAAACCCTGATGAAGGAATCTGAGAAGACCTTGGTGTGAAGATGAAAACAGAATGTTTGGAAGAGCAATGAGACTTACAGCAAAGAGTAAATTTTGAGGTGCTTGGGAGATGCTTAGTTAGAAAAGTGCATGTTTTGCGTGTGTAAAGAGGATCAGAGTTCAATTCCCTAGAACCTTTCTGTTTTAATGGTGTAGTAGTGTTTTCATGGGTTTAATGGTGTAGTGGCCTACAATTCCAGTGATGAGATGATAAAGCAACTACTGGAAGCTTAGCCATATCAAAAGCAGAAAATGGAAGACACCTGACAAACACCTAAGGTTGCCCTTATACACACACACACACACACACACACACACACACACACACACACACACACACACACAGGAGAAGGAAAGGGAAGAGAGGGGAAGGGGAGGTGAAAGGTAGAGGAGAGAAGACCCAGAGGACCTGAGTTTAGTTCCTAGCCTAATATCTGGCCGCTCACACCTGTCTGTGATTCCAGCTCCAGGTTATCTAACACCCTCTTCTGACTTCTTTGGCACTTGCATTTATATGGACACACCCATACAACCCCACCTACATATATTAAAAAATAAAATGAATCTGAAAGATTAGTATTGTGACTTGTTTAAGAGTCTAGTCCAAATGTCATAACATTATAATTTTACTTCTTTTCACTCACAAATACAAAGCAAACTTGGTAATTATCCTTAATAAAATATACCAAGTCTTAAGAAGTAGGCTTGTGATTGTGACTTCCATCAAGAGAAAAAGATTCTAGAACAAAACTTATGAAGTCTTCTGAGGTCCCTGGAGGGACTCCCCTATCACACTTCTTGGATCAGCTAGAATCAGAAGCAAAATTGGTTTTACTCAGTGAATTTGTGGGCTTTGGACTATGGCTGCTGAATCATAGTAGAGCCTAAGTGACAACTGGGTATCAAATCTTAAGGAATTTTTCTAAGCAGGACAACTGCTATCGTGGTCCTGACATTTTTTTTTCTTCTATGCATGACATTTTCTCTGAACAGATCACTTAAGCTATGTGATTTTGGGTTACATTCCTTCAAAGTAGGGATAATGGTGGCTGGGGGGGGTGGCTCAAGGGTTATGAGCACTTTCCACTCTTTCCAAGGACCAGAGTTGAGTTCCCAGCACCCACCTTGGGCAAGTCACAACCTGTAGTGCCAGCTCCAGAGGACCTGAGGCCCTCTTCTGGCCTCTGCACAAATCCCCAAACACACCTGACATTCACTAACAGACATACTCACAAATACACATAAATAATAAAAGAACATTAACATTTTAAAAAATAAGGGATGGGGCCAGGAAGTGGTGGCACCCAGGACCAAGGAGGCAGAGGCAGGCAGAACTCAGTGAGTTTGCGGCCAGCCTGGTCTACAAAGCAAGTTCTAGGACAGGCTTTAAAGCTATAGAGAAACCTTGTCTCAAAAAAAAAGGGGGGGAGATGGATAGTGATGATTTACTATTTAAACATCGAGCTTGGAAGTGGAAACAAGCCTTTAAATGAGCATACCTCTTCATAGCCTTGTGATAGACAACACCCAAAAGACAAAAAAACAAAAAACAAAAAAACAAAAAACAAAAAAAACAAAACAACTAAATGTTTATCAGTAAATAAACACAAAAACAAAGTGCAGTACATGTATAGAAAGAAATGATATTTACTCTTTAAAAAGGAGGACATTCTCATACATTTGACACGGGTGAACCTTAAAGACATTGTGCTAAGTAAAATAAGCTAGACACAAATTTACATGAATTTTATTATTTCATTTATATGAGATATCTGAAACAGTCAAATTTATAGAAGCAGAAACTGTACATGCCAGGGACTATGGGTTGGGGAATGTGGTGAGTGGTTATTTAATAAATAGGTTTGTTATTTCTATTTGGGATGAAGAAAATGGTTAAAAAATGGATTATAATAATGGTGGTATGGCATAGGACTTCATTTAGCACCACTCAATTATAGGATTAAAAACTGTTTGAATGGTAAATTTTATGCAATGTATAATTAACTACAATTCTCAATATTCATTTCTTCATAAATGTAAATGGAAGTTTCTGTCCTGCCTGGTCCCACAGCCATTTAGTCCCAAATAAACAATTCTAAATTGTTTGGTCAATGGCTCAGGCTTCTTATTGGCTAGCTCTCTCTTAAATATTAACACATTTCCATTAATCTGTGTATCTCCACATGGTCTTGGCTTACTGGAGAATGTCTGGATGTCCTACCTTTCTGGTAGCTACATGGTGTCTCCCTGACTCCACCTATTACCTTTTTCTGTCCCTGTTTTGATTTTCCACCTGGCTAACACCTGCCTGTCCAATGGCCAAAACTACCAATAAGAGAAACATATATTCATAGCATACAGAAGGACATCCCTCATCATCTCTTCTTTTCTGTCTAAATAAAAAGGAAGGTTTTAACTTTAACTTAGTAAAAGTATATATAACAAAACAGTTATTAAGCAAGAACTATAGGTAACATTAGTTCACTGACATTTGACAAAATTTAAAAAAAAACAATCTATCATCTATTCTATCTTTGTGACTCTAAAGTTTTATATGTAATATCTTTTATCATAACTAAGAAAAACCATAACCATAACAATATGTCCTCAACTCCATCACAGACCCCAGAAAGATAATATATAAACTCTAGAATTGACAGAGACATCTTGCTACCTGAACAGTCACCCAAATTTCTCTGTAATGTTGGGGCATCCCTCTTTAGCCTATAGGCCCAGGATATCTGGCAGACTTTTTGATGAAGTAGGAACCTTGAAGGACCATCCTTGTCCCTTGGCAAGTTCAGCAGTCACTTTTCTTTGTAACCTAACAATTAAGAGAGAGCTAGCCAATAAGAAGCCTGAGCCATCAGTCAAATAGTTTATAATTAATATAAGTGTGTGTTTATTTGGGACTAAACAGCTGAGGGACCAGGTGGAACAGAAACTTCCATCTACACATAAATTAGATTGTGTTGTCTATGTAGTACATATGAGATTGGAGAGAACAGGAGTTGAGAGGGATAAAGATGTTTTCTGCACCTTAAGACCCTCTAGCAAATGTAGTTTAAGAACATGGCAACCTGACTTTCAACCACACTGTTAGGTGGGTGGACATTCTCACTGTGATATGCAATTGTCATGTCCCAAGCATCAATAATACCCACATTAAGATCCCTGAAAATGTCCCTTAAAATAAGATTCTGAATATTACCATGAAAGTCACTGAATATTTCAGCATTTTCACTTATTTCTCTGATATTTTCTGTTTTAATTATTACCTTGGTATCCGGGCTTCTTAAAAACAGTCTCTCTATGGCCTTTTTGATGTTGATGGCCCTACGGATGAAAATGTTGATGGGAAAGGGTCTGAAGTGTTGGCCAAAACTAATGACAATTGCTGTGTGACTGTCTCCTGCTATCTGGTCAATTTCCCGTGGGATGTAGTTGTCATCTTTCATAGAGAACAGCTTTTTAGTAACAAACGGATGGCTGTGTTTTTTCCATTGTACCAAAATATGTCGGTTAACATCCAGAAGGACATGAGTTTGAAACATCCCAGTTCCATGATGGTCAAAAAATGTTAAAGCTGATGGGAAACAAATCAACAAATCTCTTAACAAAAAGAAGTAGCATATTTTAAAATGTACACAATCTGCAAAACTCTGACCATAATGACTTCTAACTAAACAATTGCTATTTTTACAAGGAAGAGAATTCCTATCAGATGCCTTAAAACCTTTACAAGATTTTGACATTTGTATCAGAATACATGAATAGAAAAGATAGTGCTATATGTGCTACAATGTGCATGTGGGAGTCTAAGGATAACTTTTCAGAGTCAGTTATCTCCTTCCACCATGGCTCTGAGGATAGAAAACAGACTTGCATTAAAAATGTCTTGGCTTACTAAAATTTTGCAATTTTGATAATTAAAAAAAGATAATGCTAGTATCTGTGATTAAGTAACTAAGATATAACTTTTATTAAAACTTAAAGCCTGGGGCTAGAGAGATGGCTCAGCAATTAAGAGCACTGGCTGTTCTCCCAGAGGACCCAGGTTAGATTCCCAGCACCCATGTGGTCACTCATAACCATCTGAAACACCAGTTCCAGGGGATCTGATGACCTCTACTGGCCTTCATGGACACTACATGTACATGATACACAGGAGAGAGAGAGAGAGAGAGAGAGAGAGAGAGAGAGAGAGAGAGAGAGAGAGAGAGTCTGTGTGTGTGTGTGCACAAAACATCCATAGACATAAAGAAAAAAATTAATAACCCTTCTGTAAAAATAAAAACAGCCCAAAGCAAATGTGCATATTGAAAGTAATAATAAAATAAAGATCAGAGGAGAACTAAGTATTCTAATTGTTGTTATTTAAAGCTCCTTAACAGCTGTCTATAATTTCAAACAAAAAATGAAACATACTTTTCAAAACTTTGCTTAAGTAGTACACCCATTGACGCAGTGTGGAATCACCCATGAGGTAAATCAGTTTTCTTGTCAAGCAGTTATTTATATCTTTTATGTCACTGAACACATTCTGTTTGCAAAATGTTGTAATCCACCTTCCTTTGAAAGTATAGCCACTGGGGAAAGGAGCCTTCATTCCAATTTGACATTTCTTTTTATTGGTTTCATTTCCTAGCAATAAAAAAATAAAAATTTCAGACTCGGTAACTTTTATTATCACAAACTATTTTAAATATTTAAAATATACCCCCACCCTCTTCTCCCTCTTTTTCTTCCATCCTTGTTTTCTTCTCTATGTCTGTCTCCCTTTCTTCCACAAATATTTATTTAAGAAATCATGTTCAAGGGATGAATAAAAAGCTCTCAATGGGTAGTTGTTCTTAGAGCATGAATCTGTTTTCTCTTGAGCCTCTTCAGGGGTGTACTCCTCAGAGCCATTCAGAGGCGAGACAGCAAACTCAAGTTGGGAAGAAACTGTAAACAGGGCCCAGAGATCCAGATGAATATTTCAATAATTACATTGGCCTTGGTGAAGTTTCAAGTTGTCTTACTCTCAAGCTGTTAACTCATGAAAGCTTAAACACAGTTTGTGACAAAATTATGTTCTATGGTTAATAATAATAACCCTTTAAATATTCCCTTGTGTCCAAGACTAGGCATAATATTCTCACTGTGCTCTGCCTTCCGTGGAAAAATAACAGGACCATGATCTCCTTGTTCTTAACACTCTACTATTGACACAGTCTAAGCTGCCTTCATCAATTCATACTGAGTGTTCTACCCAGGCAGATACACTAATTTGCTTTAACTGTCAACTTGACACAGTAAAATCACCTGAGAAGAGTAGTTTCAACTGAGGAGTCTCCAGGATCTTATTGGCCTGTGGGCATGTCTGTGTAGGATTCCCTTGATTATTAAGTGATGTAGGGGGGATCAGCCCACAATGGGTACCACCATTCCCTGGACAGATGGTCCTGGGCTGTATAAGAAAGCTAGTAAGCAGATCCCTTCATAGCTCCTGCTGTTCCTCTTTGGTTGAAGAGTGAATTCCTTGGCCAGGGGTAATTCTTTGCAGAATATTAAGTAGGTATTCCAGGTTCCTACATTAGTTTCTGCCCTCACTCCTGTCAAACATGGACTGGAACCTAGAGGTATAAGCCAAATGAACCTTCCTCCCCTAAGTTAATTTTGGTAATAGTGTTCATCACAGCAACAGATGGAACTAGAATAAGAAGCTTTATATTCACTACCTGAAAAACACATTTTCATTATCTACATCAATCTTTGGAGTTGAGGAAATACGTTTGGGGACTTTTATCCATACTGAATTACATATATCATATATGTTAGTAACCCTAATAACTATTAATGCAATGGTGATGATATGACAATAGCAATAGCCTGACATTATTTTGTGGGAAATTTGCTGATTTTAATAGACATCACCATCAAGGCAAGAAATGAGATGTGACCATCTGTGGTGACAACTGGGGTTGCCTCAAGAGTCTCATAACTTTCTCTCATATAAAAAGTGGCCATGGCTAGTGGTAGCCCAAGTAGAGAAGTCTCTCTCTCACAGACTGAGCAGCAGATCTGGACCCACGGTTTATTTCTATCCATGCTTTCCCCAAAGTTTAGCACAATTATTTCTATGCTTTAAGTCCTTCCTTGCTGAATATTTGCTGAGTTAAAGGAAAAGGGGATAATGGGTCAATATATTCCTGCTGATTGGTATAGACATCATTAACTTTACTGAAATTCACTTAAATTCCAGGACAGCAGAATCATTTTATAAGCTAACTTTGTACCAGTCACAAAAGTCCATGTGTTAAAAAGTGAGACACAGAAATTTCTAGTTCATAGAATCTTAAGGGACATGATTTGACCGAAAGGGAAATTAAAATCCAAGGGAGGAATAGCCTGATTTTTTTTCCAGCTCTTTGGAAACTCTTTAGCACAGTACCAGTACCCAACTGTTGAATTTGGAGAATAGCCCTCAATGTAAATACATAGAGTATGAACATTTTGAGTAGGGACAGCTACAATTCCCTAGATTTTTATACCTTACTCATGATGAAAATTGCTATGAAAATATTTTTTGAATGGTTAAGAGGATTTGATTCTCTTGAAGAAGACCTGAGTACAATTCTGGCAACCACATGTCAGCACACAATCATCTGCTACTTCCAAAAGATCCAATGTCCTCTTCTGGTATTGCACACACTTGGTACACATGCATATATGCAGGAAAAACACACAAAGTAGGGCTGGAGAGATGGCTCAACAGTCAATAGCACTGGATACTCTTCCAGAGAACCTTGTTTCAATTCCTAGCACCTGCATAGCAGCTCACAACTGTCTGTAACTCTAGTTACAGGTGATCCAACACCCTGACACAGATACACATGTAGGCAAGACACCAATGCACATAAAACAAAAAGAAATCTTAAATAAATACAACACATAAAGTAAGATAAATCTATTTAAAAATATTTTCCAAACATAAAAATCCCTTCTTTAAAATACAGGGTAGCCAGCACTTGAAAGGCAGAGGCAGGCAGATCTCTATGAGATCAAGGCCAGCCTGGTCTACAGAGTGAGTTCTAGGACAGCCAAGGCTACATAGATGAACCTTGTCTCAAAGAAAAAAAAAACAAAAACCAAAAACAAAACAAACAAACAAAAAACAGAGTAGCTTCTTGTCCCAGAAAACAAGATCTCAAAATGTTTAAGGTAGAATAAAGATGTCTCAAAATAAGGCAGTTATTTACATTAGCAAGTTGTGAATACCTTACCAAGAGTACACTGGACTTACTGTTACACGATGAGACTGTGATGGTCAAATTCTTCACCATTTCAACTGCTATGTTGAACCTTCAAGAAATGAGAAAACAAGTTAAGCTAACATCTGTCCAGATCTTTAAGAATGAGTATAAAAATCTAGGGAACTGTAGCTGTCCCTACTCAAAATGTTCATACTCCATGTATTTACTTTGATACACTTAAGACATTCTGATGAAACAAATGGGTCATTTTTTAGAAAATGGTTTCTCTGCTGATGGTGAGGAAATCTGCAAGTCCATGGTGTCACTTATTTATTTGCAATCAACCAAATCTATCCATATATACATGTATCTGTCTATCTAGCTCTCTGTCTGTCTGTCTACTCAGCCTCTAATTTTTGCTGTCAAGCATGACCAACTTGATTCTTCATGAATCCCAAGACAGAAATGTAGCACAGCATATTTGTACACCACAACACTATGTCACAATATCCAAGATTTGGGCCTCCTATATGATTGTCTAATGCAAACTATCTTCTTTACTTTTGTTTGACACCTGTAGTAATTCAGGGCCTCACCAACCTTGTTCTGGGATAGTGCTTCTCCCATTAAAGAGTCTCACTCTCAGACTTCTGATTCAGTTCAACTTAGAGAACTTTGTCTTTTCATGACTTAGGTGAAGCTGAAGCTTCTGGTCCAAGGACATCACTTTGACAACAGTAACCTAGGTTATTATATTACCTTTCTGATCTTTTGGTTGAGCCCAGCCTATTTCATTATTCTATACAATACCTTTATGATTTTCTCAGTGGTCTATAGAATAAACACCAGGCCACATATAGCCTCCTAAATGTATGTATCTACATCTCCAGCTTCATCCTCACCCCCTTTTCAACTTCCCAAGTCTGATATCTCCTTGAGAGTGGGAATGAGGTCACTCTCATTTTCTCCAATATTCCAAATGTCTAGCCTAGTAAGTACTGCCTCCAGGTAACTGGTGACTGTATCTCATGAAGTCAAATTTGTTTGATAAAGAATGAATTCTAGCTGGTGGCAGGTAGGACTCTCCAGAGCCAGAGCTAAGGGAAGGTAGAAATTGCAGAACCAGAGCTGCAGGAACCCCCAAGGAAGACAAAGGTGATATTTTCCAACACTGAAAGGGGATTGCTCAAATTCCAAGACAGGGGTTTTTGGGCCAAGTAAAAATAATGTCTATTTCAGTCTAGCATTTATTATCCTTCATCTAGCCCAAGGAAGGTTAAATATAGTAAGAGAACAAGACCTGGTCACCTTGTCAATTTGGTTCCAAAGAACAAATTTGATAGCATCTTAAAATTAGGACTAAAGTATGTATTGCTTATATAAATGTATTCATTTCAATGTCTTTTTAAATAATTGTGTGTGGAAGCATTACATTTCTGAAAAAAAAACACCTGTAATATTACCTGTAATATTACATATAGGTTTGCAAGCAACTTGGGGACTTTGGATTTTCTGAGCCATAACTAGGAGACTGTGCCAAAATGGGTCTTCTTATCTAGGCTTGATGAAGTCTACCTTAAGAGAGGTTGCAGTGCACCAAGTGAGAAAGACAGAAATTGCACACAAATGACCCCTACTCTGGCAATCAGAGATGATTCTTGGATAGTCAAGACAAAAAAAAAAGAGCTCTTCCTATATCCTCATGATCACTTGGCTTTTTACCTTTTCTGTTTGTAACTTTAATTTTTGTTTTATTGTATTGTGTGGGTGTTTTGCCTACATGTATGTCTGTGCCCATGGAGGCCAGAAGATAACATTGGATCCCTGGATCTGGAATTCTAGATGGTTGTGAGCCATGTGGGTGCTGAGGCATGAACCCAAGTCCTCTGATGAGCATTAACTGCTCTTCACCACCAAGTTATCTCTCCAGTCCTATTAATAATCATTTTTTTCAAATTAAAAACATATTTGAAAAGGCCCAGCCTCTTTTAGCTGACACATCAGATAAAGGTGTGGACTTCCCCATGCATTTTGTGGAGGACACAAGTGAAGGAGAGGGAGGGAGAAAAGAGGAGTTTGTAGAAGGAAAGAGTCAATTGTCACACTTGTCCAGTTTGTTCTCCTGGACACATATCATGAAAACAAGCCTTCCAGCAGCAGCAGATCCCAGACTATGGACCTGAAGGCTCTTAAAATGGGTCATCGGTTCAGCCTGGGAGCCACTTGAACCTGGTTTAAGGGACACACATACAAGTTTCTGAGAAAAAAGTCCATTCTATCATTTTCAGGTTCCATTTCACTTGTTCTTTCATTCAACACAGTCACCGAGACCCTCTTAATGTCACTGAACTAATCCTGTGGCCCTCAGTGGCTCCATGCCCCACAGATGACTTCTGAGGCTCTGCCTGTCCTACTAAAACAGTTCCTGAAGCCCCCCAGCACACTCTGGCCCTGGATGCCCCTCCCTCTCTTGAGAATATTTCCCCCATGCTCACATGGCTTGCCTCTTTATTTCATTTGGGTTGCTGCTCTAGACAGGCCTTATTTTATTACTTACTAGTAAAATTTTTATTTGAAAAAGACCAATCTCTTTGGCCAAAATAAGGTAAAGGGATTTTTTTTTCCAGGCCTTGATGAGAAAAACAAGAAGTGAAGTTGAAGGGGAAACATGATCGTGAGACACAGGGCCCAGTGTCTGATCGGATATTATTTTAAAATAGTGTCGATGTCACATCTGGATTTCCTGCTACAGATCACTTACTTACTCATTGTCTTTCTGTCTTGTGAGAACAACTATTCCTTAGAACTCTGTGTGGGACATAGAAAGTGCTATTTATAGACTGAATGAATGAATGAAAGGATGCATGGACATAGAAAATATATTCTTGCAATTCTTGTGTCTCAGAACATGAGCATTTTAGAAACACGAGTGAGAACACAGAAAGCAGACCTTGAGATCACTGACACAGTCTAATTGAAGTTTGATGAGAGCTCATCTAAGAGAGAGTCAACAGTGACAGACAGAAATGAGTGGGTTCAGGAGACAGTTCAGAGGTACAATTTATAGGCTTTGATGATTGGTTGGATTAAAGGGTAGAGGAAACGAGTAATGATCCTACTCATTTAATTAATAGTATGTGGGACAGCATTTCATGAATACATTACAGGCAATACTGGTGCATAAAAAAAGAATTACTGAATCTGGAATTACCATGTACCATGGAAAACAAGTCATATACCCTGTGTAAAGCACTTTCCAGTTGTATTCCTTTCAGCCATCGGTCCCAGAGGTAACCCAGAATGCCAATGAAGCTACCTCTGGAGTTTGGACCTAGTTATAACTTAGTCAACACTGACATGACAGTTTGATTAGTCAAAGTTAATATATTCAACAGTTTGGTCAGAACCAAAGTCTACCCTTTGGTAGCCCTTAATGAATTTGAAGCCGTGTTTACCTCCGGAAAAGGAGCTTTTCCTTAAGGCTGAGGTAGGAGACATTATTATTATTATCAGTTTTCATGTGGGTCAAGGCCTCACAGGGAACATGTAGTGGCTTCATGCAGTAGAAGGCTTCATGATCCCGAGCATCCAGGTACTGACACTGCTTGGCATTTGTGTTCAAGGTCAGGCTACATTCAGTGAAGACAGGGGAGGTGCCATTAAGAAACTGGCCAGTGAAGATTATTCTGTCATAGCCTTGGTTCCTTGCTCTCCAGAGAGCTGACACTCCTTCACTGGGATGCATGAGAAGAATAGACAGGGAGACAGGGCCTTCCCAGAACAGAGTGAAGCTAACAACATAGGTGCCGTTGTTGAAGTCTGTCACCTTTCCAGAAGCTCCTGCCTTCAGGGCTAGAGAGAATATCCTGGCCCTCAGGAAGTCCCCACCATACTCCTTCCTGTGACCAAAGTAGTCCTTGGCTACCAGCAGGATGTCCAGTTGGTCCCCTATGCAGTATGTGCCCCGAGGGTTGAGGATGGTGACTCTGCTCTCTTTGGCGCTGGTGGTGGTGTTGAGGTTGGTGAAGGGTCTGGGTGGGATCTGTCGGTTTAACTTCTCCAGGATTTCTGTGACCATCATCACCTCTGCCT
Organism: Cricetiscus sungorus; assembly: GCA_030556225.1. Classification (NCBI taxonomy): domain Eukaryota; kingdom Metazoa; phylum Chordata; class Mammalia; order Rodentia; family Cricetidae; genus Cricetiscus; species Cricetiscus sungorus. The sequence goes on along the minus strand of JANBXA010000740.1, from coordinate 30,169,017 downwards.
CTGCTCCTGAGACTGATGTGTTCTGAAGCCCTTCGGAGTGCAAGAACTCCTTGAAGATGTGCCATCGTCTCAGGGTGATGGGGTTGTTAAAGTGAAACAAAAACTGAAGTATTGAAAAGGACACATTTACTAACAGCAATTAAGAAACCTTGCTTTCAATTTAAATTAGGACGACCCATTTTATACCTTTCCATATGATGAGATTACCTGTTAGAAATCAATTCTAATTTGCTTTCAGTTAGGAATGAGAGAAATTGATTTCTACATAGTATGACTACTACTGCCAGCAGATGCTTTCTTTTAGAATAATTCATTGGCATAACATTATGTAGGTTGTAATAAATACATATTTTATTGTTGAATCTGAGATTTTTAAACCTTCCCACCCTTTCATCTATCTTTTCATTATGAAAAATCATCTCACCATATTAAACAAAATAAGGAAATCAAAGCAAATTTTAAAATTATATTCTTGCCTAAATTTTACTTTATAGTACTGTGTATTTTACACTCCCTCTTTTACCTCTCCTTTGCATTTTTTACTAAGTTGTGATTACACCAAATACATAGTCTTAACATTTTTGCAATGGTACAATATACTATACCTACTTAAAGCTTGCCAAATAATTTTTGTGATCTTTATTTTTATTGAGTTTGTTGTACCCCATCAATAAAACACCATGGGCCATGGGTCCTATGACATTAAACAGCTGGAATATATTTACTTGATATCATTTTATATAGCACTTGGGTATTTCCTGGTTTTTCATGGATAGCATTACTTCTTTATGATAGGTTCCTGGGAATGAAATCAAACAATCATGCATCACTGAAGTAAGTACCAACCAGTCAAAGAAGGTGACATTTTTGAATGCCAAATATGTTCTTTATTTTTCTGAGATAGGGTTTCTCTATGTAATCTTGGCTGTCCTGGAAGTCACTCCATAGACTAGGCTGACCTCAAACTCACGAAGATCTGCCTGCCTCTGCCTCCCAGGTACTGGGATTCATGCCCAGCTGCCAAATATGTTCAAAGGTAAATCTTTAAATTGTCACCAGCAACATATAAGACTAACTTTCATGCTACACCTGTCTCATTGGTCATTATAGCAAACAAATTAGAAGGTTTATAACTGATTAACTTTTCCTAGAATGCCGAGAGAAAGACGTAATTGAATGAAATATTTACTTACCAGTCACTAAATGTCACTGTAAGCATTTGGATGATGAATTGATGGAAAGAAAATGTAATCCCCAATTTCCCATCCTTTCAGGTCCCAGGAGTCTCCCCTACCTCCAGAGGCATATGTTTACCCAATGAGTCCCTGTGACAGCAGGTTAAAATGGTACAGAGGGGCCAGAGTCAGAAATCTACTGTTTGTCCAATAGGTTATTTGGCTTTTGCTTTTTGGTAGCCTCAAAGTGCTATTCATCTGTTTTCAAATAGTTATGTTACAAAGTAGTTGTGTAATAATTGTATGACATCATGGATATCATAGAATTAGATAGCTGCCTGATTGAAAGAACCATGTAGATGCCATCTTTGACGGCTTTGGATGGCAGCATGCTCAGCCAGAAAAGGGGATGATCCTCAAGTATCTCAGAATACCAAATCTCCCTCCCCAAAGCCATCAGTTTAAACATTTCTTGTCAGTTGTGGAGCATTGTCAGCACAACCACTTGAAGATTTAACAGATAAAATTGGATTTTGCTAATTTTAATATCAGTGTGTTTCAAATTTATTTTTATTTAAATACTGTTTTACTGATATATTTTTTCTTTTAAATTTTCTATTTTCTGCATCTAACTTTTCACTTAAATTTTATTTTTTTTTTCTGAGACAGTATTTTCTGTGTAGCTTTGGAGGTTGTCCTGGAACTTCCTCTGTAGACCAGGCTAGCCTCAAACTCACAGAGATCCACCTGCCTCTACCTCCCGAGTGCTGGGATTAAAGGCATGCACCACTGATGCCCAGCTTAAATTTTAATTTTTTATTTCTCAGTTGATGCCAGATCATCATAGGATAGCCATTTTAACATGTCATTCCTTCAGGGTTTGGATTTTTTTGGGGGTTTACATTTAGTATAATTGTGTGTTTGTGAAGAGTAGCTGAGGCACAGTGCATGTGGAGGTCAGAAGACAACTCCGTAGATTTCAGGGATTGAACTTGGGTTGCCCAGTTTGTGCAGCAAGTACCTTTCCCCACTATCTTGCCAATGGCAGTCTCTCAGTCTCTCCATTTTACAGAAAATATTGTTCTTTTCCTAAATTTGCTTGGCATTTTTAGAAAAATTTTAATATTCATATTTGAAGCTTTGAATAACGCTTTCATGATTTGTTTCTAATCTTTGACCATTCTCTCCTATTTTCACTTTTTAAATATTAAATTCTATTTTCTGTTAGCCATTTAGATTTGGCCATGTGTATTAAAAGGTCTATCTTGGGTAGCAAGATGGCTCAGCAGATAAAGGCACTTGCTGCCAAGCTTGATGCCTGAGTTTGATCCCAGAACCCATTGTGGAAGGAGAGAACTGTTTTCCACAAGCTTGTGTGTGTGAGCACGTGTGTGTGTGTGTGTGTGTGTGTGTGTGTGTGTGTGTGTGTGTGTGCGTGTGTGTAATATATAACATATATTTTTGTCAATTCATTCCTTAATGGATATTTAGGTTGATGGATATTTATGTTGACCTTGGCTGTTATTAAATTACCTAAAAGTGTAATTGCTGAATCACATAGTATTTCTATTTTTAATTTTGAAAGATTTACTTTATTTTTAATTATTTATAGTGTATATGAATGAACTCAGATGTCCCTGGATGCCAGAAGAGTGTTGAATCCCTTAGAGCTTGAGTTCCATCCAATTATGAGCTGCCCAATATGTGTGGTGGGAGTCTAGCTCAGGCCCTGTGCAAGATCAGCAAATACCCTTAATCATTACACCATCTCTCCAGCCCCTATTTTAAGTTTTTAATGAATCTTCATCATATTTCCTATAATGCATGAGCTAGCTTATCATCTCACAAACAGAACACAAGATTTCTCTCATGCCTCATCCTTGCCATCACCAACTTTAGTCTTTTGTATAATGGCCAGTCTAATCATAGTTTTAATTGATGTCTTTCTAAAGATCACTTGTGTAAAGGGTTTATCTACCTGTTGGTCATTCATGTTTTTTTCATTTGAAAGATCTATACTCCTTCCCTCTATGCATTTTCCAATAGCATGGATTATCTTCTTGCATTGAGTTTTGAGTTCCTTACACATGTAGTTATGAACCCTTTTATCCAATGTACAGCTTGCAAATATTTTCTCCACTTTATACACTACTTCTGTACTCTGTGGGTTGTTTCTTTGGCTGTATAGATTTAGTGTGCAATCCCATTTATCTTAACTTTGCTCTTATTTTATGTCCCTTTGGAGTTCTATACAAAAATATTTGCCAAGAACAATATCAAGAACTACTCACTTGCTTCTAGTGTTCTATAAACTTCAAATCTTGCCTCTAAGTCATTGCTTTATTTTGCATGAATTTTGTGCATGATGTTTAAAGGGGTCCACTTACATTCTTATGCATAGATTTCCAGTTTTCCCAACACTACTTCTTCGACTGCATGTCCTTGGCATTTTTATAAGAGAACAATTGGCAATAAATGAGTGGATTTGTTTCTGGCTCCTTATTCTATTTTGATGACTATATTTTGTTATAGATTTGAGAACAGATGCTTAAATGTTTCCAGCTTTTGTTATTAGGGATTTTAAAGGTACTTTAAAATTTTATAGATGTTTGTATATCTATTAAAATATCTTTGGAATTCTGATAGGTATTAAAATTACATTGAATTTGTACATTGTTTTGGGTCATATGGGAACTTCAACATTCATTCTATTTTTTTATTTGGTGTACCTTCTTCAGCTTCTTGATTAATGATTTACAGTTTTTAGTGCTCTAGTCTTTTATCTATGTAGTGAAATATAGCCTTAAAGATTTTATTGTTTCTGATGCTTCTGCACATGAGATTGTTGTCTTGATTTCTTTACTGAATAGTTTGTGGTTCGTATATAGCAATGTTGCTGGTTCTTATTTGTTCATTTGTACCTCTTGCTTCAAAGATCCTAAACTGTTTCATGCTCCTCAATACATCTGACTTAAGAAGACCAATCACTATATAATACCCCATTCTTTATTGTTTCCTCACCCTGTTTCCTATTAGTTAATCATTTTTAAGAACTTGGCTCCTAATCTTCATCACTAAAGGTTCTGATATTTTCCAGGTAGACCATTAGAATCCATGGCTGTAGATCCTACAGTGTCTACCTGTCTTTGTGTCTGACCCCTTTCAGACCTATAGCAATACTACTATTATAAATCTACTTCTATTCTCTTCCCTAACTTAAATATAGCTGTACATTTTCCTTTCTATTGTATCATTTCCATAAATTTTTTTTAATTTTTTTCAAGTATCTCTATATACTTGGAGGTCAGAAGACAACTTTAAGAAATCAATTCTCTCTTCCTTCCATGTGGGTCCTTAGAGTGGAACTCACATCATCAGGTTTGGCAGCAAGAACCTTTACAATACCCGAGCCAGCCCACTGGTCCTTAGGTATCTCCAATATTTGAACACCTTATTCTCCTTTAACCATTATCATATTCTTTTGTTCACTCCACACTCCTACAAGTTGAGTGTCTTGAGAATTATCTCCCATCTCTGGTGGCAGTTTCTCTGCCATTAATTGACTTAGTGCTCACTCTTTATCTCATTAACAACAGTTTATTCTCAGTCTACAGCTCACCTATGACAATGTCTCAGATTTCCACAAATTCAACTGTCGTTAGAGTCTAATGTTTAAAATTAATTTTTTAAAAACCATGCATTTCTCAACAGCAAACTTACATACTCAATTGTATATCAAAGGAACATCTCTACTTAGGTGACTTTAAAAGGCCCTAAAGGTAAACATTCATACCTAAATTTATCTTTTGTCCTCCAATATTATTTCTCCTACTTTACTTCAATAAACGATATCACCATCTATAAAGTTGTACAAACCTCACATATAGTGCCTGATTAGCCCCAAATCTTCACTTGCCACGGCCAATCAAACTCTCTGTCAATTCATTAATTGTTCAATGAACTGGCCCTTTTTGAAGCTACAGCTCCCTTAAAAGATAATGAATGCTTTTGCCTTCAAAACTATTCGGTCTTTCCTTTTTCCCCTCCAACTAAACCATATTGGGAAAACAGTGCACCAGCTAAAGTCACCAAGTCACTCTGACTCGTGTGTGTGTGTGTGTGTGTGTGTGTGTGTGTGTGTGTGTGTGTGTGTGATTCTGTACATGTTCGTGTATGCATACATATGTAGATGCAGGTGCATGTGAAGGGCAAAAGGTAATGTCAAGGGACTCCCTCAATTGCTCTTCACCTTATTCTTTGAAACAATCTTCTGTCTCCCTGAAACACACAGAATCAGCTAGACTGGTTGGCCAGAAAGCCCTAGGCATCCTTCTGTCCCCAGCTCTGGTATTACAAGGGCATGTTGCCACACCCTGCTTCTCCTCCTCCTCCTCCTCCTCCTCCTCCTCCTCCTCTTCCTCCTCCTCCTCCTCTTCCTCCTCCTCCTCCTCCTTCTTTTTTAAATGAGTTTTTGAGGAACCAAACTCAGGTCCTCGGGTTTGCATGGCAAGCACTTTACCAACCATATCACCTCCCTAATTCTCTGACCTTTGAGGAAGCATACCAACACATGTTCATATTCACTCTTTTCTTTCTGAACACATGATCTGTGACTTTATATGAGCTTGCTCACTAATGTGCCCAGCCTTACCTCTGATTTCCTATAAAAATGTGTATATGTTTCCCATATAAAATCATCATGATTATTTTATTGAGATAGAGAGTTGCTTTGCAAATAGCCTGCCGCTTCCCTTATGTGCTGCAAATAAATCTTTATTTACTCTCTTATTTCTTTATGACTTTGTACTCACCAACAGGCAAATCCACTGCCTTTGACTAGAGAATTAAAACCTGGATAGGATCATTTGCTTGAAGGCCCCTGGGCTTTTGCTACTCAGCTCCTATTAGGACGGGTCAGTGAGCAATGGCACTTCATCTTTGGCATGCTTTCCTCCTTCCTGGACCAGATCCTCAGCCTATAAGGGAAAGCCCTGTCTTAGAGACTAATTCACTCTCTGCATCTGCTACAGTTCTGGAAAATTCTTTAGCCACTCTGAAACTTGTTCAGAAGTTTTCTTGACCCAGGCAAGTAGTGCTGGAACCATTCAGCTATTAATGGAGCCATGGTTACAGACCTGAGAAGGACTAGGTGGGTTAAAATGTGGGCAACAACATGTAGGGATCTGGGGAACTTCAAGATCTCTGTCCCCATAGGGATCTTCTTGGAGACACCTTGCATAGGAAGCCTCAGAGCAGATCTGGGAGATCAAGAGGGATCTGTCTTGGTCACTGACCATTGAAGTTTAGGGAAACTGAAGGCATTTCCATCCTGAAGGCCTGGTTAAGGAAAAGGGACACTAAGGAGATTATGGTGATTTTATTTTCTTTATTTTTTTAAGCTTTTTTTAAATTTTACAGTTTAAATATTGTGAAATCCTTTAACAACAGATCAAATTCAAACTTGATAACCCAAATAAAGAATTGTAAAACTTGCATTCTAGCAAACTAATTTTCAGCAGGAATATGGGAGGACTCCCTCATGAGAAGCCTATGCCCACACAGGGGTGTGTGCTATTCTTCATTCTAGTAATTCCTGGGCTGAAATACCATTCTGCTTCATACTGATTCATCCCCAAATTCTTTTTTCCCTGTAAAGCCATGGGTTCTGACTTTGTCTAAATAGAGGTCGCTGAAAAGAATCTAATATGTAGGAAGCAGCAGGTTGGGGCTGTGGCTTCTTCTTCTGCTCCTGCTCCCAGGATCTTTTCCAGTGACCCACGTGGTTGTGAGGTTCCTTGATTCCCTCTCTCACTCTGCTCTGCTCTGCTCTGCACTTTGGGTTTGCATCTTATGTTGCTTCCTTTGCTATTGTTTTGTGAAGCTAGGACCCCCTTGAGAGCTAACGCAAGAACCTGAAGGGGGAGTGGAAAAAACCCATTGCTAGTGAAGTCCTGATAGAATGTGTATTTTGACATGGGCTTAGCCTGGTCTCTAGAGGACTCTAAAACTAATTGGCTTATGGTAATTGGTAAAGCCATCACCTACATGGGCCAGGCTCAAGAGGGATGGCAAAGATTTCCTTGGGAGTATGAGTGTTTATGAATGACGGATTGGTGTGTACAAAGACTAGCAACCACAGCTTCCTCCTCCTGGGTATTTTCAACCTGAGAACTGATCTATAAAGACCTTCTACCAAGACAAGTTAACCCCTCTCCCATACTCTACCTAATAAACATGCTGAGGTTTCAGGTTGTAATGGCAGCAATAGCAGTAAGAGTAGTAGTAATGGCAGCAGTGAGAGAGGCCCACCTGATCCCAGCTTCATTGTATGGTGTCTATATGTCTGTCCTTTCTTCATTCCCACACCACCCCTAGCCAGGGTTCCAGGATCCAAGCCACATGGAATGTGGCAAGAACTGATCACTAACACTATAAGCAACTCTCTTACACATATGATTGATAGCTCCCCAATAATTTTTAGAGGTGTCCAGCTCTGGGTGATACCCAGGTGAGCAAACTTAATCAGTCAGGGTGTTCTAGAATTCAAAACCCTTTAGTGATGGCTGCTTTGTGTTTGACATTCTCCAGACTCTCTCTTGACCCTGAAAGCATCCTCATTGCTGTTCAAGTTCTGTCCTCCTCCTGGACACCAGATTTCCATCCCACTTTGGTTGCATTGTGGACCAAAGTGAAGGGTCAATACCCTTTCCTAAAGGCAGTTTCTAAGGCCTATTTCAAATGGACTCAAATCTTTAATAAAGAATTCATCAAAATCTGTTCTCAAGAGAAAACAGAACTTTTTCCAAGCTGCTATAGTGTTTTACCAAACCCTTAGATATTTAAGATGCAGTGTTCAAGCCTTCTGTGTTTCAGTTTCCTGTTTTCATCAGAATATAAAGTTACATTAGATTAAAAAGTTTGTTCAGTTCTGTAACAAAAAAGTTAAGAAAGACAAAAAGGAAACAGAATAACAGAATTTTAAAAAAGATATATAAAAAGTTATAGGTATGAAATATATTTTGTGCAAAAAATGTATTTAGATAAAAGAGTGAGAGGTGGTAAACTAGTTTTGTTCTAAAGTAAAGGATTGTTCCAAAAGGAAACAGAAGGAATTAAGAACAAAACCAGGAATCTTAAGCATACTGAAGAAGGTCCAAAAAAAAGTTGCCAAAAAGATAGATGACAGCCAAAATTTAAAGTATAATTGTGTGCATGGTTAAGTCGCTATAAATAAATGTTATTTTAAAAAAATTGCCAAGTTGGGTTTTACCTATACTTAATACATTTCATCAGTCAGTCCACCCTGACATTGAGAAGAAGATACAAAAGCAAACAGTAAGATTCTCCACATACACTTAGGTAGCTGACTTTTCATTTTTGTTTTTGGCATTTTCAGCATAAAGATTAAAATAAAGACAGTCCAAACAGCCCATAGCAAAGGATTACAGGAAAGAGAAGAACACCAGTCAACAGGCTTGGCCTTGGGGAGGAGCACACTTCTCTAGGCAAGTAAGAGCTTAACTCTACAAAGAGCCCAGAGAAGCAGAAGAGGATGCTAAAGGGATTGCCACTGCTATGGGGGAAACAAGAGATCTAGAAAATAACTGTCCTCAGTGGAGTGGAGAGGGGTGGGAGAGAGAGAGAGAGAGACTTGACTGAAGGGAGATGTCATTCTGTAAATGTATTTCTTTTATTGGTTAATGAATAAAGCCCTGTTGGCCAATAGGAAAGCAAGATATGTGGGACTAGGAGACAAGGAGGATTCTGGGAGATGTAGTAGGGAGGAGTCAAAATGTAGGCCATGAGAGGAATAAGAGGACTCTCTCTTCGGTAAGACCATATGGAAACACTTAAATTGATAGAAATTTGTTAATAGTTAAGAAAGAGCTAGCTAATAAGAAGCTCTAGCCAATAGCTAACAGCTTTCTTTATTAACCAATAAGAGAAACATATTTACAGAATGACATCTCCCATCACCACCCCTCTGAAAATGGGAGGAGGGAAACCTCCACTGCAAGGGAGGATGTCCTGCCCTCCAAAAGCAGGTCATCTACTTCAAAGCCAGCTACCCTCAAAGCCTCAAGCTTCCCAAGTTTTACTAGAAAGGCTCACTCAAGCAGCAACTACAGACCACCATGGAGGTTCCTTGGGTAACTCTTGATATGGCCTCACTGCTGAGGCTTACAAAATGTATGTAATAATAAATATTTATGTCTATAATTCAAAACCAAAGGAGTTATTTTCAGCCCTGGGACTTCAGAATTGCTCTACGTGTAACAGATTTCAGCTGGACTCTATAACTAAGATACTGAGGGTAAAACAATATCAGCTACAGTAGTACCCACAAGGCTTCAGAAACAGCCCTAATAATCCTTCCCCCAAATTCAATGTAAGCCCATATTACACAGAAACAACCTCTCCCTCATGGGTGGCAGCTTATATAAAGGGCATAAAAGAAGGAATATTGCTTTCTCTTTGCTTATTTCTCCTTCTCTGGTAGCCAGTCTGATGGGGGATGTCCTTCTTTATATATGTTTCTTTTATTGGTTGATGAATAAAACATTGTTTGGCCAATAGAGGCAAGAAGATAGGTGGGACTAGAAGACAGAGAATTCTGGGAAAGGTAGGCAGAGAGAGCCCACCTGAGGGAGACACCATGTAGCCCAGGAGGAAGTAACAGGTCCAGACCCTTCTCTGGCAAGATAAGACCACGTAGAAATACTTAGATTAGTAGAAATGGATAAATGATTAGAGAGAGCTAGCCAGTAAGAAACCCTAGCCATCGGCCCACAGTTTTATAATTAATATAGTATCTCTCTGTGTTATTTGGGGCTAAAGCAACTGTGGGACATGGTGAGACAGAATCTCTGCCTACACCAGTCCTTTTTTTCCACTTCATGATTCTAGCATATACTGAAGACCAGCTAAGACATCCAGCCTCATGGACTGAACAAGTACTGGATTCTTGAACCTTCCATTGGTAATCAGCCATTGTTTGACTAGCTGAACCATGGCCTATAAGCCATTCTAATAAATGTCCTTTCTAGACAGACAGACAGATTCTATTAAGTTCTGTTTTTCTGGAGAAGCCCGAGTAATGCTCCAAGATACCATTTTGTTATTTTGTTTTGAGATAAGTTTTTGTTATATACTCCGATTGGGTCCCAAATTCACTATGTAGCTGCGGTGGTTTTAAAGAAAATTGTTCCCAAAGGGGACTCTATTAGGAGGTGTGGCTTTATTGGAGTAGATGTAGCCTTATTAGAGGAAGTGTGTCACTGTGGGGGCAAGCGTTGAGTTTTCCTACACTCAAGCTACTCCCAATGTCACAGTTCATTTCCTATTGCCTTCTGATCAAAATGTTTCCAGCACCATGTCTGCCTGCATATTGCCATGCTCTCCACTGTGATGATAATGGACTGAACTTCTGAACTGTAAACTGCCACCTCAACGGTTTTCCTTTGTAAGAGTTGCTTTGGTCATGGTGTCTCTTCACAGCTATAAAGCCCTAACTAAGACAGTAGCCAAAGCTGGTCTCAGATTCATTATGCAGCTCAGACTAGTCTTTAGGGCATAATCTTGCCTTAGCCTCCCAAGTGCTGGAATCACAGGTTTTTTTCCACATCACTCAGTAAGACTCCACTGCTTACACAGGAGAAAGAATCCTCTCTTCCAAACAGACTGTATATGGCCAGAGAGATGGCTCAGAGGTTAAGAGCACAGGCTACTCTTCCAGACATCCTGAGTTCAGTTCTCAGCAACCACATGGTGACTCACAACCATTTACAATGAGATTTGGTGCCCTCTTCTGTCATTGCAGGCAGAACACTATATATATAATAAATAAATCTTTTAAAAGAAAAAAAGTCTGTATGCACCTTCAGAGTTGTTTGTCTCCATTTCAGCTAGAATACCTTGGAGATGCTTATGAGAAATCAGCCAGAGTCACCAAGTGGATCTGACTGTCTCTTAAAGGCAAGGTGGAGTAAACATGGCTTATTACAAAGTTAAACTGGGAAAGTACAGAAGTGTTTGTGTCTACCATCTTTCCTTTTTGAATACAAGATCCAGAACTGTACATTGAGCATGCTCATGAATTTAAGTCTTAAATCTGGGTAATCCAAGAATATGCCTGTTTCTGCACAGACTTTTCTATATGAGTAAGTATAGGCTTCCTGAATAAGATCCACTCATGTCCATCTTTCAGAGAGAACACTGCTTTGCAAATGCATCCACCATCCTCCTTGCTTGCAGCAGGTATATCTTTCTCTATCCTTTTATGGATGGGTTGTACTTTTGGACTGTGTAATTGCTGGGGTGTGAGCCTATGGCATTCGATTACAAACTTTGTCTTAAATTCGTTGGCTTTTCTCCTTCCTCATTGTTAGTGCTCTCTCTGAAATCATGGTTACTTCTCTTCTGTGACAGAGCACTGAAAAACCTTTCTTTGTTGCTGACAAGTTATTTATTGAACACCTGATAAGTGTCTGGCATGGGGTTATGGCAACAAGTAAGTACATACCAAAATCCTCATCGTCCTAGATGTTATCATATGCAGGTGAAGACAGAGAGCAACCAATGGATGGGATGAACTTTTGGTAAATTCTACAGTATGGTGGTGAGTGAATAGTACTACAAAAAGGGAGTCAAGCAGAGCAAGAAAAATAGGGAGAGGTGGAGGGGGCCGTTTTGGCATCAAGAAGATAACAGCTGAGCAGTGGGATGAGGATGATTAGGGAGAGGAGGAGACGGGGAGTCAAAGTAAATAAGAAAGGGGAAACCCAAGCAATGCTAAGTGAACAAAGAATAACAATACCTCCATAACGGAGGAAGAAGATATAGTTGGATTTCAGCCTCGAAGGCCACAGAAAGAGATAATCTTGAGACAGGTGGTAATGCCAAGCAGTACAAAGAGGCACAAATCCACCCGCCTCTAAAGAAGCAATACTCGAATATGTACATACATTGTGCAAGGGAGTGGTACAGTACAGGAATCCTTCTTGCGAGGGTGATATGCTTTTAATACACACTTCTTGCACTTTCAGAGTAGCATTCAAATAAAGCCCCTGCCCTCCCTGGAAGATTCTGAAATGGAAAGCCATTCTTACCTCTGTGTGGTATTTTGAGGCCATGAAGGCTATCCAGAAAGCCAAGACAAATAGTATCAACAGGAGCAGCTTCCTGGCTGAAGCATTTGGAAGCAAAGTGAGCAGTGTCCTAGGAGTGAGGATAGCAGAAGTCATCACACGTTAAACAAAAAGCAGTCTGGACACCTCTGAGAACTCTGCTTGCTTCTCAGTTATTTCCACAGTGGGCTCTCGCACTCCTGGATTTTGCTAAGTCACAACTGGAAATCAGGTAGAGAGTTTTCCCTGAGGCAAGGAAGGAAACAGGCAGAGAGCCTACTGCAGGTTTCTGACTCAGGAGAGGTCCTGGGGCTGTATGAGAACCGGTCTGGAAGCTTTTCTCGTTTCCAAGTCAAGCCAACAATCATCTGCACATAGCAAGCACCTCCTCCGCTGAAATTCTTTCGTACTCATGCCACTCTGATGAGTGTCTTTCTCCCAGGTTCAGTAATAAATAGATCTCTTATTTAGTTATTCCCTTTTTTAAAGGCAGATTCCTTCTACCTCAGATTTTATTTGATTGATTGATTGATTGATTGATTGATTGATTGTTTTTTTTTCTTTTAAGACAAGGTTTCTCTGTGTAGTCCTGTCCTGGAACTCTGTAGACCAGGCTAGACTTGAACTCACAGAAATCCACCTGCCTCTGCCTCCCTTGTGCTGAGATTAAAGGCTTGTGTTTTTACTGACAGGCTAGGGTTTTTTTTTTCCTTTTTTCTTTCTTTTTATATCACTGAAGGGTCCAGGAATATAAAATTATAACATTGTAAGCCCAAACACATTTTGGGGGAAAAAATAAAAGTGGCAGCCACTATTAACCTTTGGCAACCACTTTCTTAAGAGCAGACATCCTGACAGCCACTGTCCACTGCCTCCTGGCTCCTCAGTTAGGCAGGTACAGCAGACAACGGTTGGATTTTAACTATTGCCTCTATGGGACCCTCTGTGACGTAATCCCTTAATTTTTAACTGTCTTATGTGACTCTACTCTCTGCCTTGCTTTCTTTCAAGGCAGCGAAAAGTAGCTGTATCAGCCACAAGCTTTCACAAGCACCCTAAGTTAACATCCTAAGATCCTATAAGCAAGAGTTGTAAAACTTAAAACTGGTGCTTGTTTTACTATAAGAGACGTTCAATACCAGCCCCCATTTCCACAGCTTCAGAAGCCAGAACTCTAACTGCGGTCTGAGCTAGCTGATAACATTTTTGTGCCCCTCGGTGATTTTTTTCTGTAATAAAGTTTACTTCAGTCTCAGACTTTGGTAGTCTGTCCCCCATTATTTGTGCCCCCAGACCCAACAATGTCACAATAGTTGATCAACAATTTCTCCCAAAGAACAAAAGTTTCTGAAAAAACTCAGTGTTGAGTTGTTAAAGTTTTCATCTTGCCTTTTGGTTTTTTTTCAAATCCAGAATTCCAAAACTATGAGGCAAAGTGCTGAATTCCAATAGTGTTCCTCAAACATGTTTTTTTATTAGAGTCACAGTAGACAAAGGATCTCAACTCAGCACATCTCCACATATGCACACATTTAATCATTGCTATGCATAAAGTAGTAATATTTCTTAGCTATTTATTCTACTTGGTTCCTTGTCATTCTTTCCCACTTTAAGGTATGTTCATGTTGCATGATTTTGCAATCCCCTGCAGCAAAACCCCAGCTAGTCCACAGTCCTTCCATTTGCTCCCCTGTAGTCAAGCCAAACAGGAAGATTGGAAAATACACACCTATGTCTGAGCATCCTCCTCATGGTCTCATGTTCTGCTACGGCGTTTAGAGCTATCCAGAGAGGCTCCCCGGCGCACGAGCTCTTTACATTTCTTTCAGCACTGGAGTCTCTATATAAAGCTTCAGTGATCAAAAGATGACTGATCTTTGGTTTGTAGGCACAGTGCCATACAAGGATTGCCAGTCTTAATAACCTGTTTGTCACAGGTGGGAAGGAAGCTCTGGTGTTTGCTTTCAGAGAGGTCGTGATGGCAGAGTATGGGCTGTCAGGTTTTCTTCACCTCCAGCCCAGCTTTGCATCCTTATGGCAGGCCTGGCTTCTCTCACCTCAGGTTTGTTCAGATGTCCAGTCTGTCTATAGACACTCACCTCCCAGACAGCAAAGGTTTCTGAAACATTGTAAAGAAGAAAAAGCGATCCTTGGGTCATGGGTCTGCCTAAGACTTATGTGCCTGATTCTTAGCAGTGTTTCAAGAGTTTGTCAACTCCTCTCCCATATCCTAAACTATCACTGATATCAAACATCCCAACAATTTCAATAAAATCTGAGACCACAACTAAAGCAGCTACAGATCTCAATCCCACTGTAACCTTCATGGTGTAACAGAGGACTGTGAAGGACATAGGTGAAATGACAGCAAAGATGCTAAGCAGCTACAGAAGGCTAACTGTCAGGGAACTTTTCGAGTACCACGGGGCATAGACTGAATGTGTATACACACTTTGCTCTTCAGAAGAGTAATCTGTAGATGGACCTTTCTTTTGGCCACCAGCTCTCTCTCTCTCTCTCTCTCTCTCTCTCTCTCTCTCTCTCTCTCTCTCTCTCTCTCTCTCTCTCTCTCTCTCTCTCCCTCACACACACACACACACACACACAAATGACACAGACTTCTTATTAATTTTAAAAGCTTGACCTATAGCTTAGGCTTGCCTCGCTAGCTTTTATCATTTAAATTAACCCATTTATTAATCTATATTTGTCTCTCTGGGTCTGGGTTACCTCACTCAGGATGGTTCTTTCTAGTTCTATCCATTTGCCTGCAATTTTTTTAGGATGTCATTGTTTCTTACCACTGAGTAGTAAGTACTCCATTGTGTAAATATACTACATTTTCTTTATCCATTCTTCTGACATCTAGGCTGTTTCCAAGATCTGGCTATGAATATAGTTGAGCAACTGTCCTTGTGGTGGGACCACTGTTGGGCATATACCCAAAGGAGAATTATTAAAGAGTTTTTGAGGGAGAACTTTTGGGGAAGAACATTTCTTTAAGAATAAAGAGCCATGAAAGGAATGCATGTGTGAGCCATTTTATTTCCTTTGGCCCTCAGATCAGAACATTTAGCTATCCCTACCTGCCTTCTGTAAGCCTCCTCTCTGAACCCCTGATAGTTTTGGATGTAGAACTCTGAGGAAACTGCAGTAGAGGCACTCTGAGAGGCTGGATCACCTGAGCCACCCGTTTTCACTGGTGTCTGGTCCCCTATCTCTGAAAACACACAAACTTCCAAAGGTAGCATACATATCTGCATTAACACAAGTATGGACTGTGCATTATACACAAGCTAGCATTATACACAAGAACAACAGATGTTCTTTTGTTTTTGTTTGAGCAGGTAAAGTATATGTCACCAGTCTTGTAGTCTTTCTAGATTTATGTCTTTACATCTATAGCCAGGATTTCCAGAGGGTCTTCCCCAATCGAACCTGATTTCTGTCAACTTTGAAGGTATCCATAGCCTTTTGTTTTCTTTCAAAACAAAAGCATAACCTCCTCCTCAAGACAATACATTTTCTGACTTCTATTTTAAAGTTTACGTACTCCTAAAGTATCTAGCTGGTTTAATTCAGCAGTCCCTCATACAATCCTGCGTCTCTTAGAAGCTGTCATCTGCTCATCTATAATCAAAAAAGTTTAAACTCAATAAAACACCATATAGGATCTAGACTCCCTGTATATTTTCTCTCTTTAGCAGCTTATCCTTTATATATTATGTCCTTTTAATATTTTTTAGACTGTCTATACCCACTTTTTTTATTTTTTTAAGCCTACACACATTTTTTTAATCACACTGTAACTGTTTAGAGGGTTTTTGTTTGTTTGTTTGTTTGTTTTTTGTTTTACATCTGGATCTGTCCTTACTGAACACCTACAGCATTCTCTGACTACATGAGACAAATCTTAAACTGCCATGTAGGCTATGGTGTGACTTGGCTTAGCACGTGGTGCTGGCACTGGCACTAGCACATGGGGCTGGCAGCTGGCAGCTGTCTCCAGCACACAGTCATTAGCCAGTAGCTGAGCACCAGCCCACCTGGGAGACTGCAGAACTAGGAAGCTATATTGGGTTCCTTGTCCAGAACTTTTCTTAGGCATCTTAGACCCAGTGTTTAGGAATTTGAGCCCCACATTGGACCATACATATACAGTTCACAAAGACATGACAAGGAGACTTACTATTAATTATAAAAGCTCATCATACACATTTTAGGCTTGTCTCACAAGCTTTTATCATTTCAATTAATCCATTTATTAATCTATGTGTTGCCAAGTGACTCGTGGCTTTTACCTCCTGTCCTGTGTGGCTTGCCTCCTTTGTGTCTGGCTGGTGACCCCACCTTTCTTCCTCTTTGAGTCTTTTCTGCCCCCAGAAGTCCCACCTAACCTCTTCCTGCCTAGCTACTGGCCATTTAGCTCTTTATTAAGCTAATCACAGTGGCACATCTTCACCCAGTGTAAAGGAATATTCTGCAACAGTATCCATATCTAAATTTCCTTGTATAAAGATATATATGTAGATACAAATATGTATATGCATGCATATATTTAACCTATATGTATAGATACAAATGCATATTTGCCTCTATGCCAACTCTTCCAGTCATGTAACCACAAAACTGCATATACGTCATGGCTATGATCACAGCACACTGGAAATATGCCTAGAGGTTCAGAAGATAATTTGGGGAAATGAAGAAAAGCCATCAATTCTGTCAGTCCTTCCCAACCCCATGTTCTCGTCCACTGTCACAGGCTGAATGAAGTATGAGAACTATAGCCTTATATCACATAATGCCATTGCAGCCATCAACAATGGGCAGTTTCTAATGATGGTCTCATAAGATTATATTCTCTAACAATGCCTTCGTTTGTATAATTACACACTATGATGTCTACATAGCAACAGACCCACCCAGCTTGATGCTTCTCAGAACCCCACCCCATGTTTAAGTGAAGAATAACTTTTATGAAAGTGGACTCAGGACTCTTTGCCAGCTTTACTACAGTACAGTTGACAAAGACTTAACTGTCCAAGGTCGTGATACATATATACATGATAAATGAGAGCTAAAAGAAAATTAAGATATTCTCACAGTTCATCTCATCGATGTGATAGGAGCACTTAAGACCTATTCTCATGGGCTCAAGCCTCACAGTATTCCCAGTACAGTCTTTGGCTAGCATGTACAAGGCCTGACTTCAACCCCTAGTACTGAAAAAAAAAAGTACAGATCTATTGTGTTAGTAATACTCAAGTATACAATACGTCATTATCAATTACAGTCACCCTGTTGTACAGTAGGTCTCTAGAATGCATCCATCCTGCCTTCTTGAAATCCTGTATCCTGCGGCCACCATCAGCTCTTAGCAATCACCACCCTCTTCTGTACTGCTGTGAATGTGACAGCTTTAGAATGCACATATAGATAAGAGCAGGTAGTCTGTTTTCCTAGGCTTAGACCACCCCTCCACTCAGCACATGGTTTTCCAGGTTCATTCAAGTAATTGCAAGTGATATGATTTTCTTTCTTTTGAAGTGTAAACATGCACTGCCATATGTCATTGGCTGGCAGGCACTTATGGATTTCTCCATCTTAGCTCTCTTGAATAGTGTTACAGTGAATATGAGAAGGCAGATGTCTCCTTGGCATGCTAACTGTATTGCCTTTGAATACATAGAAAGCAACAGAATTGCTGGGCCATAAGTTGCTTTTTTTTTTTTTTTTTTTTTTTTTTTTTTGGCTTGCCCAGAGAATTTTCATCACATCACCATAGTTTTTGTGTTCATCTATTCTTCTCTATGTCACTCTAAAGCAAGCACTGTATCTTTTATTTTTTTTTACCATCTGTGTATCTAAAAATGTAATTTGGTGGTTTAAGACATGTCACAATGTGTGTGGTTAAGCATTCAGGATTGGCTTGGTTAAATAGCTCTGCCTCACTGTAGTTCATGAGATTACCGTGAAGCGGAAGGTGGCCTCTTCCCTCAGACCTTGGCTGGTGCAAGGGGACCTGTTTCTAAAATGACATATGGTTGGTGTCAGAAGTCGGGGCTCTTGGCTGTATGTTAGCAAGAGGCATCAGTTCCTCGTGCTGATACGGATCCCTCCATGGGCTGTGTGAACATTTTTATGATGGCGTAACAGGCTTCCTCCAAAGTGAACAATCCAAGAACAAAGCCAGGAGACACTGCAGTTCTTTTAGAACTGACCCACACACTTCAGCCCCATCAAACACATGTATAAAATTGAGGTCAAAATAGAGAAATATGTCAAGACCTAGAGGAAAAAGGTCCCATGAAAGAGTGGAATAGCTATCTGAAGAGATGGAGAGAGTTTCGGAAGTCTGGAAAATGCACTCTAGAGCCAAAGACTGGCAAGGCTAAGTGGTTCCTAAGATGCAGGATAGTGTGTCTAAGGCAAAGGCATTAGAATGAGGAAACTATTAATTCCCCTCCTGACCTTGTCACTTGCTCAGTCACCTTGCTTGTAAAATAAAAGTCATAATGTGGGCAAGCCAAGGCCTAAGTGCATAGTAAGGGTTCAATAAATAGTAGTTTGGTCTAGTTCAGGCCTCTTTCCAATGAGGAACTTCTATCTACCCTTCACAGTCCAACTCTTTGAGTTCCTGGATTTTGACCTCCACCTCATCTCTGGGTATTTGCCACCTACGCACTGTCTCTCAGTGATTCAATTATCAATTTTTCTAATCTACTACCCTTGTCTCCCACCTACGTTGACTCTAGCAGTCGGTCCTGGTTCTTCATGTTCTGTCCTCCTGATACTTTGTGTCACCTATGTGGGCTTCAGAGAAGCTGCAGCAGTCATTCTGAAAGTACATATCTCTCTCATGCTTTCAGATCACCAAATTTTCTGAGTTTTTCACTTTTAAACAGATTTTAAATTTTCATGTATTTATCTTATGTATATGGGTGTTTTGCTTGCATTTATGTCTATGCACCATTTGTGTGCCTGGTGTCTTTGGAAGGCAATGGATCCCTTGGAACTAGAGTGGCAGGTGGCTGCTACCTGTTGGCACTAAGAATTGAATCTGAAACCTCTGGAGGAACAGTCAGTGCTGTTAGCCACTGAGCCATCCCTCCAGCTCTACGATGCCATTTTTAACACTAAATACATCAAGTACTGACTAATCAATATCGGGCAAAGCTCATCTGCTGGAAGAATTCAAGCCACAAACACTTTGAATTTTGGACAATTTCTGGATATGCATCATTGTTAGCCAATTAAGAATAAGCAGTTGGAGACACCGTTAGGAGAAAGTGGCATTTCGATTCTTTCAGTTTTTAATTTTTAACTCTGTGTATTTACTTTGTGTGTACTTGTGTGCATGTGGAAGTGAGAATACAACAGTGACCATGTGTGTCCCAAGGATCAAACTCAGCTTGTCAGGCTGGGCAGCAAGCACCTTCACCCACTGAGCCTTTTTTCTGACCCCGGTTTTTGAGACAGGATCTCATGTATCCCAAGCTGACCATACTTCCTATGTGGTGGAGACTGGCCTCTTGATCCTCCTGCCTCTACCTCCTCAGTGCTGGGCTTACAAGTATGCACAATCACCCTTAATTCAAACAATTCATTATATAATTGAACAAGAGAATACTTTAGAAATATGCAAATAATTTTTAAATTTAGTCACAAGTAGACATCTTTATATTTTCCAAGATGCTGTCATGATCATAAAAAGGAAAAATAGTAGCTAAGCTACTCTGTGGATGTACTATGAAACCTTAGTTTAAGCTTTGTTTGGCTGACAGGATTATAAGATGATAGACAACGTCATGAGTTGAAGTACATACATAGTCATGTGGGTGTCATTTTAAGGAATATATGCTTCTAGAGTCCTTTTCCTCAGTGTTCTCTGAATCAATTCATAGGGAGCAAGTGTGGAAAATGCCACTGTGTCCCAGTTTTTTTTTTAAGTCAAATAATTGAGGTACAATTTATAGGAAGTAAAATTTGACATTTCATTATAGTTTCATGACTTTTTGACAAAAATGAAGCCACCACCACAGTTAAAGATATGGAACACTTTGTGACAAACTCCTGTCCCTCTTCCCAGCTCCAGGCAACCCCCAAAATATTTTCTATTTTAGTTCATGTTCCTTTCTTTGGCATTTATTGACTGAGATCCCTTCTATTTTGCTTCTAGTGTATCTTCTTACTGCTTATTATTTCTTCCTCAGGGTGTGTCCCAGTTGCTTACCCATTTAGAGGAATTTGGGATTGTCTGCTGTTTGAGGGAATTACACATATAACTCCTGTAGCATTCATGTACAGGGTTTTTAGCTGAACTAAAATGTGTTTCTTTGATTGTGACTTTAGTGTGACAAGTTTATTTTAACCACATTTATACCACAAGAAACTCAAAACACTTCTCAAGGTCTCCATGCCTGTTCTCTCTCTCTCTCTCTCTCTCTCTCTCTCTCTCTCTCTCTCTCTCTCTCTCTCTCTCTCTCTCTCTCTCTCTCTCTCTCTCCAAGCACCCCAGGCTGGCTTCACACTCACAGTCCTCCTGCCTCTGCTTCATAAGAGCTGGGATTACAGGTTTAGGCCAGCATTCAGGCTGGGAGCTAATATTCTAGTAGATAAATAAAATAATCTCACTGTGACTCCCCTAATGAAAGTAGATACTGAGCATCCTTTGAAATCAGTTTCTTAGTGTACTAAATAACAGATTCAATTGCTACATTTTATACATGTATGTGCATACATTCACCCTTCAACTACTCTCTCTTGTCCTTCCCTCCTCACATTGGTCTCCCTCCATGCCCAACTAGTTCTCCTGTTTCCGGAGGGGTATATGTGTGTGTGCTCCATACATGAGATAAAACATGTAATGGTCTTCCTTCTGTCTTCTCCTTTTATTACCTATGCTATCTCTTTAGATCTTTTTCTCTCTCTTCATAATCTCCTTCCATCTTGATATTCTCATTATTATCTGTATTATATTACTATGTATATCTTCTTTGATGAAACATTTTTAAATATCTCCGTTTTTTAAACTTGGGTCATTTCATTATTGTTGAATGTTTATAAGTATACACATCTTCAGGTCTTGGAGAAAATACTGTGTGTGTCCTTAGCAGTAATTTTAAAAAGGAAATTTCAATTGGTTTCTGTTTTTGGAACAAGGCCTCAAGTAGCCAGCCTAGCCTTGAACTTTCTATGTGGTGCTTTGAACTTCTGATACTCCTGTCTCTGTCTCTCAAGTACTGGGATGTACCATCACTCCCACATTATTCAGTGCTGGGACTTGAACCCAGGACTTCATGCATGCCAGGCAAGCCTTCTACCAACTGCATTCCATTCCCAATCCCAAAGCTTCTATGTCTGTTAAGGCCTAAGTTATCAACTTTTTTAATATTAATAGCATCATATCAAAGAAATTTTTGCATAATCCAATATCACAAAGGTTTTATTCCAGGCTTGCTACTAGATTTTTTTTTAATTTTGAATTTAAAGTTTAAGATATATTTGTGAATTAATTTTTCTGTATGAACACGGGTCAAATGTAATTCCATTTACATATAGATGCCTAAATTTCCAGTGTATTTTCTTAAAAAAGACAAATTCTCTCTACTTAACTGTTTCCACTGCTATCAAGTAGATGTGCACAAGTATTTATTTGTTTTATTGATTCGTGTATGTCTCTCTGCTGATACCATACTGGCCTTGTTACAATAGCTCTGTGGAAAGTCCTGAGATCAGGTGCTATGAACCTGTGTAGCAGGTCCCTGAAAGGCCTCAGCCAATTCACACTGTCCAAATCTTGCTCAATTCTAGGACAACAGGCATTCAGAATGCCATGTCCTGAGTAGAGGAAAGGTATGGACAATTCAAGATAAGTCCTCGTCCCTTCTGGTGTCAAGTTACACTCAATGACCCAACTGGCCCTAAGCAATCAAACCCTTTTGACTTTGGAGGTCCCTCAGCTATGATGTGACAGGGGCATGTGCATGCCCACGAGGAGCCTCAAGCAGCTTTCCAGAGTGTAAGGCTTATTTCAGACCCTGGGCTCATTGCCTGTCTGGGAGACAGAGTCTCTTTGTCTGGCTTAGTGACTGCCTTCTGTCTCAGCACCCTGGGGGCAGAGACCTTTTCAGGGTTCACCAACATTGTTATTATCTCTCAAAACTGGCCCTTCCACTTTCCTCGTCTTTCTACCGAACCTCATAATCAGGCTATTTATTTCTATAACAAAGCAACTTGCTGGGTTTTTAATTAAATTTTATTGAGTCAATAGGCTAACTCAGGCAAAACTGATGTCATGCTAACATTGAACCTCCCCCCTCAATAAGCATGCCCCATTTATTTAGGACTCTCATGCGTCCTGTAATAACATTAGCCAGGATTTGTGCATTAGTGAGTGGCATACAGAGCTTGTGTGTTTTACTGGCTTTTGCCACACTTTTGCTGCTATTCTGAATTGTTCTGTACTTTTATTTGAAGTTGATGACTGGCAAAACAGAAATAAAACTTCATACTAACTTTACTCTTGTTGACATTAAATCATGCTGGTAGTTTTGGGTTTCTTTCTGTTTGGTTGTCTTTTTTATTTTCTTTTAATGAATTCTTTGGACTTTTATGTAAACAGTGATGTTGTTTGTGTAGAAAAAACAGTTGTTTTCCACTCAGTTTGTCTTTTATTTCATTTTAAGTCTTTTTTTATTCTTATCATATTTTAGGTTGTGAGCTTAGCCTTTAACGGCTGAGCTATCTCTCCAGCCCTAATTCTTATCTTTACATTACATCTGACTGCAGTTTCCCTTGCCTCCATACCTCCTAACCACTCCCATCCCCCCACCCAGATCTACTCCTTCTCTATTTCCCTTCAGAAAAGGGCAGGCCTCCCAGGAATATCATCCAAACATTTCATATCAAGTTGTATTAAGACTACGCACTTCCCTTCATATTAAACCGGACAAGGCAACCCCGTAGGAGGAAAAGGGTTGGAAAAGCAGGCAAATGAGTCAGAGAATGTCCCAGCTCCCACTGTTAAAGGAGCTCCACAAGAACATCAAGCTACACAAGCACAGCATATATGCAGGGGACCTAGCTCAGACCCACACAGGCTCCCTGATTGTTGTTCAGTCTCTGTGAGCCCCCACAAACGCTGGTTAGTTGATTTTGTGGATTTTCTTGTGGTGCCCTTGAGCCCTCTAGCTCCTACAATTCTTCCTCATCCTCTTCTGCAGGGCTCCCTGAACTCCTAACCCCTTCCAATCATCCCTCCACTCCTACCAACAAATTTAAGGGAAAACCAGAAATATCAAGTCAGTGATCACATGACTTATTATAAGGCATAATTACTATAATGGGTGGAACTTGTCACAGGTCCCCCACTAAACACCCCTCTCTCATTAATATCTCAGAGCCAAGGCCATGAAAGGAACACCTTTCCCACTGAAGCTCCTACCCAGGACGTCTCCAGCGCTGCTCTGCAGCAATCACCTATGTTTTCACTTGTGAACAGAGGTTTCCTTTGCCAGCCTTCTACACCAGTCTATGGAAAAGCCTCTCCTCTCTCCAGTGTCAAGTCCAAAAGAAATTCAGGACAAATGGATAACGGTGGTGCCTATTAGCGTACCAAAATGCATGCTGGTCTCCAGGCTCCCTTGGCTCTTCTCCTCCAGCCCTCTACCCTAAACACAGCT
Organism: Cricetiscus sungorus; assembly: GCA_030556225.1. Taxonomy (NCBI): domain Eukaryota; kingdom Metazoa; phylum Chordata; class Mammalia; order Rodentia; family Cricetidae; genus Cricetiscus; species Cricetiscus sungorus. Next base: position 30,145,029 of record JANBXA010000740.1, on the reverse strand, counting down.
CTTAGGCTTCCTGTGCCAATTTCTCATTCTTATTTCTGCCGTGCACTCTCTTGCCCTCTCTCTTTTCGTCCTCTCGACTTGCGTTCTTTCTCTTTCTCTCTCACTCTCCTTCACTCTCTCTCTCATCTCTCTCATGGCCAAATTTGGTCTACTAATTTCTTTCTCTGCTTTGGACTCTTCCAGATGCCCTGGCTGCGCACTCCCTCGCATCTTCAAAAAACTCCCCCTCAACCTTACCTTAGAGCAGCCATGCTGTCACTCTATATATCTAGCAGGCCTCCAGGACATCACCAGGCTTGTGTTTTGCATCTGTTTCCTTATGGACATTTGCAGGTAGGATGGTCTTTCTGAGTCAAGTTGCTATCACATACCCCCAAACCCCATCCGGCATTAAGAAGTTTCCATCTGTCTTATCTCAAGCCGGTTTCCTGCCTCTCCGCAGCCTGGTTTCCTGTAGGTCTTTAAGGCAATTGCAGCTCTTTTTCTTCTTTAGTTTCCTTAGCCACAGTGAGTATTTATAGTGCCGAGGAGTCACAGCATTTGCTGCGCACCAGGAACGCCTGAGCCCCTACGCCCCACCCCTTAAACCCCTAGCGTAAGTGCTTGCTTTAGGCCTAAAGGTACTGGGAGGTTTCTTCTCAAACCAACCCCTTCGTTCCCCAAGGCCTGCACCACTAAGAAGATTTCTCCCATCTCTGGCTCAACCACAGGTTCTCCCGAGAGCTCAATGGAGGCGGCACAGAAAAGGCTGTAGGTAGGTACAGTATCTTTATCAACAGACTCACGAGTTCCCACTCTCTCAGAGAACCCTACCTAGCCTTTAATGACTCCTTTTAAAAAACGTTAGTTCCAGTGACAGGGCTGCAGACGGGCATGCATGACTTGAAAGATGCCAAGTAAGCTTTAGAGACAGAACAAGATGCTTCCTGGAGGACCATGTTGACAATCCCGAGGCTATTTTACGGGTTGGGTAAGAAAAGAGAGTTACCCTGATCTACAACATGTGCTATTAAACATAGCACACGAATGGCAAATGCCTGATTATTCTTACCCACTTGCACAGCAGTTTCATTTTCTTCCTGACCTCTTCAGTCCTGAGTCGGTTTGTTCTCCAGCTGTCCTAACTTCTGAGAGTTACAAGTTATAGAGTCTGCTAATGACATTGATTTCTGAGAGGTCAGGCAAAACTACCAGCCTGTGGGGCAGCGCAGCCGGATGTTTTACATTACTATGTAAACAGCAATGCCTTTCTGAGGCAGCTATCCTTTGGGGCTCATTTGAAACGAAACAACATGTGTTAGGAAGACAGAATCCCTTGGCAGATAATAACTTTTAATTTTTTTTTATTCTTCTCTCATATATTACATCCTGACCTCAGTTTCCCCTCCGTCTACTCCTCCCAGCCCCTTCTCCCACCCCCAACCCCTGATCCATTCCTCTTTTGTTTCCCTTCAAAAGAAAAAAAAAAAAAAAAAGGAGCAGGCCTCCCAGGGATATCAACCTAAGCTGGCATAACAAGATACATAAGACTAGGCACAATCTCTCATATCAAGGCCAAACCAGACACGTCAACCCAGTAAGAGGAAAAGGGTTCCAAGCACAGGCAAAAGAGTCAGAGACAGCCCCTGCCCCTACTTTTAGGGGTTCTACAAGAACACCAAGCTACACAACCATAATATATAAGCAGAGGACTTAGCTCATACCCATACAAGCTCCATGATTGCTGCTTCTGTTTCTGTGAGCCCTTATAAGCCTTGGTTAGTTGTTTCTGTGGGTTACCTTGTGGTGTTCTTGACCCCTCTGGTTCCTGGAATTCTGTCCCCACCAATCTTCTGTTGACATTCCCTGCCTTCGCCTATTGTTTGACTGTGGGTCTTTCTATCTGCTTCCATCAGTTGCTGGATGATGTCTCTGTGATGACAATTGGGCTAGGCACTGGTCTATGAGTATAGTAGAATGTCACTAGGAATCATTTAATTGACTTTTTTCCCACTTGTGGTTTTGGGTTCTATCTTGGGTATCTAGGCTCTTCAGCCTCTGGTTCCTGGCCACTTAGAAAGTATTGGGCATGGGCTCCCTTTCATGGTGTGAGCCTTAAGTTGGACCAGTCATTGGACGGAGACTTCAAGTTCTGCACCACCATTACCCCAACTCATCTTGCAGGCAGAACAGATTGTAGGTCTAAGGTTTTGTGGTTGGGCTGATGTTCCAGTCCCTCTGCTGGAAGCCTTGCCTTGTTACAGAAGATAGCCAGTTCAGGCTCTGTATCCCCCATTATTATTAAACTTCACTAGAGTCACCCTCATAGATTCCAGGGAGTTTCCACTACACTAGGTTTCTCTATTGATCCTCAGGTACCCCCCAAGTCAATTATTCTCTCCCAAATACTCTGTACCTTCACCCTCCCCTTCGCCACCCCCTTCCCACGCACTCGAGTGCGTGCACATGCTCGCGCGCACACACACACACACACACCTGCTACCTCCTGCTCCCATCCCCAGGAATATCAAATGGCTCAGAAAATATCAAATGGTGTTCCACAACCTTAGCCATCAAGGAAATGAAAATCAAAACAACAGAGAGTCCATCTTACAGCTGTCAGAATGGCTAAGAACAAGATTTTCATGCTGGAAAGGATATGGAGCAAGGGGAACATGCCTCCACTTCTGGTTGGAATGCTAATTCATACAGCCACTTTGGAAATAAATATGGCAGTTCCTCAGAAAATTGGGAATTGATCTAACTCAAGACCCAACTATATCACTCCTGGGCATATACCCAAAGGATGTTCCATCCTACCACAAGGACGCTTGCTCAACTATTTTCACAGAAGCTTTATTCATAGTAGCCAGAAAATGGAAACAACCTAGATGTCCCTCAACCAAAATATGGATAAAGAAAATGTGGTACATTTACACAATGGAATATTACTCACTGTTAAACATAGTGACATCATGAAATTTGCAGGCACATGGAACTAGAAAAAAAAAATCATCCTGAATGAGTTAAACCAGACTCAGAAAGACAAACATGCTATGTACTCACTTATAAGTGGATATTAGCTGGAAAATAAAGAATAATCATGCTACAATCTACAGACCCAGAGAGGCTAAGTAACAAGATGCATGGATCTCCCTGGGAAGGAAAATACAATAGATTTGGCAGAAAACAAAACCTTAAAGGAAGTATATGTTGGGGCTGGAGAGATGGTTCTGAGTGGAGAGCATTTGCTGTTCTTGCAAGAGGACTGGTTCGGTTCCCAGCACACACACAGCAGCTTACAACTATCTGTAACTCCAGTTCCAGGGGAACCAATACTCTCTTCTGGCCCTGTGGGCACCAGATACATACATGGTATACATGTAAACATGTAGGCAAACACTCATACACTTAAAAACAACTTAAAAGGAAATGTATTCTTGAAGCCAACCCATTGTGAGGAATAGCCAACAGCGAAGACTGTTGTGATCTGTTCTACTATTGTCTGAGAACAAGATCAATGAGAAAAAAAAATTCTGTTCCAGCAGTAAATATGGGGTCAAGGATTGACTTGTAAATGGGAGCCGTACATTTATCACAGTTAATAGAAAAAGAGAGTAGATACTAAACCAGAAGTCTTGAATGTTCTGTTGATTTGGCACATGTGACCTGTGTACTCCACTGCCTACCCCCAACAGTGTTCTTAAATGTATGAAATAAAATATGCAGAATTAAAAAAGGAAGTATTGCATTGAACTAGAGTTTTCAACATATTTTGCTTGTGGTCATAGAAACACATGCCTCTGCTATTTAAAATGTTGCATAGTAATAACTAGTGGTATGTCTAATTACTGTCAATTTAAAGTAGTGGTGAGAGCAAATGGCTTTTGAGGAGTTGGGAAGGGCTTTCAAGATAAAGTCTCACTCTAAAGCTCGTGCCAGTATTGAATTCGTGGGAACACCCTTCCTCACCCCACCTAGCTCAGCTTCCTGAGTGTTCTGATTACAGTATATATTACTACACCAAGCTGTACTTCTATTTTGAAACCTACAACAATTGCAACATGATCTGGAGTGCTATGGTTTCTTTTGTGGTTGTAGGAGGTCTGTGCATGTGGGTGTGAAGTTATACCAGCATTAATATACCTAATATGTATCTGTGTGTGGGATACTTATGCATACACAGTTATGCTACCATATGAACACATATTGTGAAATTATATCAGTACATATGTATGTATGGGGGTGAGTGCTTGTGTGTGTACAGTTTCACCAGCCAGCACGTGTGTGTGTGTGTGTGTGTGTGTGTGTGTGTGTGTGTGTGTGTGTGTGCATGCGCATGCATGCGTGTGAGGGCACTGAACCCATAAGAAGATCAGAGGAGGATGCCAGTGCCCTACTCTACCTCTCTCACTGTCTTATTCCCTTGAGACAGAGTACGTCACTAACTTTGGGCTAGACAGCAGGCCCCACTCATCCCCTGTCTCTATCCCCCACAATGTTGGGGTTACAGGTGCAGCTGTAACATGAAAAGTAAGAGACACAGAGACTGATATTGGGGTTCAAACTTCAAGCTGAAGAACAGAAAAGCAAAGTAGCAGGCCACTATCTCTTATCACTACCTCAGTCTGAACAGCTGATCCTGCTAACTAGGTGTAGCTGGAGAATCCTGAGACTGAATGTCTTCCTATCTTCAATGTGGCTTGAGAATGAGTGCCTGATGCTGAGACCTTGCTCCTATCTTATATACCTCCCTAATGCTGGGATTAAAGGCATGTGATCTCAAGTAATGAGATTATCTTTGTGTGAGTTGTTTCTCTTTAGGACTGGATCAATCTTGTGTAGAACTGGGTAGCCTTGAACTCACAGAGATTTGTCTACCTCTTGATCCTGAGTCCTAGGATTAAAGGTGTACCACTACCTCCTAGCTTTTGGCTGCTGGAATGAAAGGTGTGTGTGCCTGGTTTCTATGGCTTGTGACTGACTTTGCTTTCTGACTCCTCAAACATGCTTTAATAAATCATAAATAATATATCACTACAACTCCCCTTTTTGTCTAATACAAAAAGAAGGCTACAAACAACTTAAAAACTATAAACAGTAAGTACAGTAAGTGTATATATAATATATACAGGCAATAAGTCCGTCAACAATGTCTAATCCATTTGCATTTGACAAGTTCAGAGAAAATACCTAGCCCATTTGTATTTGACAAGTTTGGAGAAAATATCTAGTCCATTTGCATTTGAAAAATTCAGAGAAAATACTTCATTATCTATTCTATCATGTTGAGTCCAAAGTCTTGTACACAATTTATTTTCTCTTCTAGTTTGTATTATGAAATTATCTAGTAATGTCTCTCAACCTTTTATACTTTGCATATCTTTAGTGAATTTCTTTTCTGAGTCTAGTAAACAATAAAACTATTACTAAATTAACTAGTCTTCAACTCCCTCGGAGACCCAAGAAAGAACTATTTTATTAACGGAGTAAAACAGAAGTACAAGCAAACAACTTGCAAAGTTTGTGAGAAATGATAAAAACAGATGATTGCCAACAGCATAGTCACCCAAGGTTCCTGTTCAATGTTGGGGCATCCGTCTTCCACCTATAGGCCTAGCATCTCTGACAGACTTTTATGTGAAGCAGGATTTTCTGAAGGGCTGTACTGCCTTGTCTCGGCAAGGTTTTGCAGTCACTCTCTTGCGTCCTGGTTTTCCAGTTTGAACACTATTTTGTCACCAGTCAAGGCAAGGGCACTTTCTTGCTCAGTGGCTTACTTTTGCCATAAAGAAAGCATCAGGCATATGGCTTTATGGAAAGCACAGGCAGGTTGATTTCTGTGGGTTCAAGGCCATCTTCCTCTATGTGAGTTCCAGGATTGCCAGAACTATACAGTGAAACCCCATCTCAAACAGACAAATAAACAAAAAAAGACAAGAAAGGGGAGAGAGGATGAAGCAATGGCTTGGTAGTTAAGCATGTATACTGCTCTTACAAAGGACCAGGGTTTGAATCCCAGCACCCACCTCTGGCATTTTACAACTACCTGTAACTCCAGATCCAGGGGAATTTCACATCTCCAGCCTCCACAGACATGCATATATCACACATAAACACACATGTACGAACAAAGAAATATTTTTTAAAAGGAAGAAGTAAAAGGAGTGCTCTGCAATGCACTGCACTGCTAAGCTTGAACACTTGATAAGTTGATCATAATCAGTATATTTATGTCTCATGATATTTGTAATTTACAGTGGATTTATTGAGACTTAAACCCACCATAAGTTAAAGAACAACTACTATTTGTTTACATATGTATGAATTCATACCCACATTAAAGTCCATTTATTAAGCCAGATACAAGAAGATAGCAACCAAAACAACTAACAATCCCTTGGACACTGCCAACAATGTATTGCAATTAAAATTATATAAATGTGATCTCTCTCCTATTACCTCAAAATACCTTACTGTATCATGCTTGTGATGATGTGGTTGGTACAGTACTGCAAGTGACTGTAAGTAATGAGGACCACTGGAAGCTGACCCATTGATGGGGGAGAGGGAGGGGCTGCACTGTGTGTAGTGGAACATTTATTTCAACTAAGGTGTGTCTCATCAAAGCTGGTGGTGACCAGTGTGGGCTGTGTCTTTATCTGTGTAGGTAGCAGGTGCCTCAGGCCAGAAACACTGAGGATAAAGAGCAAAGGAGAGAGATTGTATTGTGAGAGCCAATGTAGGTCTACTGTCCAGCTCAGATGCCACCTCTGCAGGTACATATGCTGGCGCCACCTTCATCGAGTGGACTTGGTCTCTGTGTCCTTTGTGCTCTACACCTGCTTCATCTCCTCTGTCTCCTGCTTACTGGAGCACATCCTTCAGGACTTACAGAAATGGTCTCTCTACCTTAGAAATACATGTGCTATTCCTTTTTAGGAAACTGGAGTCCTGAGATTTCTAGAAGCAGGTAGGAAGAGCAGACAAGAGCACAGCCAGCAACAAAGGAATGAGATTGGTATAGAATATAAACAGCAAATACAATAAAAGTAATCTTTTTAAAGATGCCTTGTGGGGCTAAGCAACACATTGAGCCCCCAAGAAGAGGAAACGTGGACTTCTTATTGCCTATAATACAAAACTGCTGAGTTTACTAGGAAAATAAAAGTGGCACCTGCAGATGGACACTGCCAATTTCATGCACAGCCCTGCTTCTTGGGGTTTGACCCAGTAAATTGGTTTATAATATTTATTTAGGATTCCTTTTCATCTCTAATCTTAAATTGTTAAATCGAAAATGAGAGGTTTTACACTTTAAGACTCTCTCCCTCCAAACACTTATGAATTTGAAAGTTATAAGTCCAGTTTATCCGCCTGTGAGTCCTAGAAACCAATTTATTGAGAATGCATGTGTCCAACCAGTAAAACAGTGCAGAAGACTAGATGTGGTGATTTGAACAAGAATGGACCCATAGGCTCCTATAGGTGTGGCCTTGTTGGAGAAAAGTATGTCACCACGGGTTAGTGGGAGATGTCTTTCTGTGTATGTTTCTCTTACTGGTGGATGAATAAAACACTGTTTGGCCCATAGAGGCAGGGAGATAGGTGGGGCTAGGAGACAAGGAGAATTCTGGGAAAGGTAGGCAGAGAGGTGCCAGAAAGAGATGCAATGCAGAGGCCAGGAGGATAGGTTGTGTCAGGTCTTCTCTGTTAAGATAAGGCCACGTAGAAATACATAGATTTGTAGCTATGGGTTACTAATTAAGACAGAGGTAGCCAATAAGAAGCCCTAGCCATCGGCCAACAGTTTTATAATTAATATAGCATCCGCGTGTTTATTTGGGGGCTCAAGGGTGGCAGAACCTAGGCGGGACAAGAAAACGCCAGCAACAAAATGGCATCAATGTGGGTTGCATGAATTTCCACGTAGAACCTGAGAAAAACTTAAAAAGGAACAGCTTCTTGGTAACAGCATTTTCTCAGGTGGCCTCTGTTTGCTAGGGACAAGCAGAGGCTCATCGAGGCTCCTTTAAGGGAGGTTTCCTGACTCAGCATAATTGGCAAAAACACATAATTGGCAGAGCCTATCTTTTAATAGGATCTGATAACAAACAATTAAATGTTGTTAATGAGCAGCATGCTGCTTGATGTTGGCATAGACAAGAGTCAAGGCAGTGAGCACAACAGCTCCCAGAGCTGGTGGTAAATGTACCTGCTATGTTGGAAAGGCATCCGTTTTAATTTTAGCAATGCTGTTTAGCTGATAAAAGACCTGTGGCCAAAAAAAGATAGAGATATACAGTAAAGACAGATTCAGATGAAGGAAAACCTCTAAAGGGTTTACAATGTGTTTAAAAATATACGAAGGCTTGGGAGAGAAAAAGAAAAAAGTAAAATGGTTAAAAAAGAAATAGAGTAGCTGGGTGTGGTAGCACAGGCCTTTAATCCCAGCACTTGGGAGGCAGAGGCAAGCAGATGTCTGTGCTTTCAAGCCAGCCTGGTCTACAGAGTGAATTCCTGGACAGGCAAAGGTACAGAAACTAAAAGATAAAAGTAAAGGAAATACAGGGTTTTTGTTTGTTTGTTTGTTTGCTATATAAAGATGGAAAATACACAGTCTGGATACTGTGTGTTACTGTGTTGTCTTTGAATTGTTTGATTGCTGAGGAAGGAGCAAAAGCTGCTAAAATACATTTAAATATAAATGCTGCTGGATTAATCCAACCTATTTATTTTGAAAAATGCTTTGACTTCGAAATTTAACTCTAAGGACAGGTTACTTTGGAAAAGAGGTTTTGTTTTTGTTTCTGCAGAAAATGAAAAGCTGTGGATTTCTTCCAGACTAATATGGTTTGATCAAGCAAGACCCCATGAACCAATAGCCCAGGTGATCCAATATCTAAAACAGCTGAGATGATGCAGCCTTAAACTACTACAGTCAGAATTTAACCAGGGTCTTTGGTTCCCATGGTATTGACAGTACCCTCAAATGGCAGGAAGCAGTTTGGAGATGCCCAAATTCCCAAATATTGTTTATATTTTTTATTTAAATGGGATTGGTTATAAATGATTAATGATCATAGCCAATCTCTTTCTAAAGAAAAAACAGCAGAATATGATATAGAAATGAATACTTTACATTAGTATGAATTTTGGTTTATTAATATAAATTTAAGGTCAATTTTGTTATATGTATATTTCTCCTCTTGTTTGGGTATTATGTTTATACAGATCATTTAAAAAATGTAATGTATAATTAAATACAAATTTTATATAGTCAAAACTTATAATTAGGTTTTCTAAACCTAACTATATTTGAGATGGATAGTCTTCAAACCTTTCAAAGATCTTCAGAATATGGCATTTAATATGGTTTAGGGTTTTTCATGACAATGAGACACACTGCTCCTGGCAACATCAATTACTTCAGAGAGGAATATGGGCATCGACAATGCTCGTTATGGTGATTGCCTTCAACATGGCAAGACTATCCATGTGGGCAAGAGACTTCTCATGCCTGGCCTGTTTGACTGTATGCTGTATAAATTGGACCCACAGGAAATGCATGACCCATAGGAAAGAGACTGCTGAACTTGAAAAAAACAAGATGAAACAGTCCCACAGGGTTTCTGCTTCATGTAAAAGTATGCCAGACATTCTGCAGGACACAGAAAAAAAAAAGATTGACAAACTGTCAATACAGGTGAACAGTTTAAAATTTCCTGCTTCACTGAGAAGTCTGCCAGGCACACTATGGCAGTGAGATGTCTCTGTCAATTCGAGAGTTTATATATTATCCTTCTGAGGTCTTTGGTGTAGTTGAAGACAGATAGTTATAGTTATGGTTTTCATTAGTTATGATAAAAGGTAAATTACATATAAAACTTTATATTCACAAAGATAGGATAGAAGATAAAATATTTTCTGTACTAAATATTGCCAACTATAATTCTTTCTTGATAACTTTTTTGTTATATATAATTTTACTATGTTAAAGTTAAAACCCTTTTTATTTAGAGAGAAAAGATGAGATGATGGGGTATGTCCTTCTGTATATATGTTTCTCTTACTGGTTGATGAATAAAACACTTTGACCAATAGCCACTAGAGGTATTACTAAGAGACAAGAATTCCGGGAAAAGTAGGCAGAGAGAGACTACAGGGGCAACATGTAGAGACCAAGAGGATAGGGCGCACCAGGCATTCTCCAGTATGCCAAGACCACGTAGAAATACTTAGATGAATAGAAATCAGTTAATAATTAAGACAGAGCTAGCAAATAAGAAGCCCTAGTCATCAGCCAACAGTTTAATAACTAATATAGCATCTGAGTGGCTTATTTGGGGCTGAAAGGCAGCAGGACCTGTTGGAAAGAAACCACTAGCAACAAGGGGTAGGCATTGAAGTTCCAAAATCCCCTGCCATACACAGTGTCTCTCTTTCTCAGCTTATGGATCAGGGTCAGGATATAAAACTCTCAGCCACTCCTCCAGCATGAGTACCGCCATGTTCCCCTCCATGTTTCCCACCACAATGGTAAGGGACTAAACCTCTGAAAGTGTAAGCAATTGGTAACGTATACCAATTAAATGTATACGTTTGCCTTGGTGGTGGTGTCTGTTCAAAGCAATAGAATAGTGACAAAGACATGAGGAGACATCTAATCAGGAGACCTACAGCAGCATTTGGTCCTCACTGTCATCTGTGTTTGCTGAATGCTTTCAAAAACACTGAAAATTTAGAACCAAGAATGGTGGGTCAAATCTATAATTTCAGCACTCAGAGGCTGAGGTAGGAAGTTCCTTCTGTGTGAGAGTCAAGCCTAGGCTACTTAACAAGTCCCAGGACAACCTGAACTACAAAAGTAAGATTCTGTCTTTTTAAAAAAATTCAAATTTTACAAAATTATTTTGATTTCAGGCTTCAGATGAAAAGTGGTTGATTGGCACTACTGGGCTTGTATTGGCACCAACAGAATGGAATAAGCTGAACAGACACTTTTTACTGACATTGTAGAGCACTTTTTACTGACATTGTAAAGAGATTCTCGACCTGCCTTTATCCCCATCCTTGTGTGCTGCAAGTGAGTCAGTTCTTTTACTGGATACCCTTTGCTTCCTCTCTTCAGGGTGAGACTATCTTCCAGAATGATTCCCTCTCAAAAATATGGTCCCCTAAACAAGACAAGTTCCATGCCAGAGTGGATGGGGAAAATCTCACAAAGCCCTGGCCCTAGATGAAGAGCAGCAGATGATTTATTAATGGCTGTTCTCTCGAGGGAAGAGGTTCTGGAGAGGTTATCCAGTCTTAAATGGTCAACACAGACACATAGAAACAATAATAAACAGACTTAGCAGGATGTGTGTGTGTGTGTGTGTGTGTGTGAGTGTGTGTGTGTGTGTGTGAGTGTGTGTGTGTGTGTGTGTGTGTGTGTGTGTGCGCGCGCGCATGGAAACAATAATAAGAGGTCATGGATAGGAAAGGGAAAGGGAGACATGAGAGGAGTTGGAGAGGAAAAAGGAAAAGGTGGAAATGATATAAATGCAGGACTATGAAATCCTCAAGAAATAAAATAGAAAACATCCTTTTGAAAATTAAATATGTTCTGGAGAGACAGCTCAGTGATTAAGAGCACTGGCTGCGCTTCCAGAAGACACAGATTTGATTCCCAGTATGCACATAGCAGAACACAGTCGTCTTTAACTCCATTGTCAGAAGATCTGACACCATGTTCTGCTTTCCACAGGGACTGCAGACATACATACAGGCAAACCGCCCATACATGAGACCCTATGTCAATAAGAAAAGAAAAGATAAATAGTGGCAGGGGAGAAAGGAACGAGATCACAGACAATCCCAATTGGTCAGCAAGAAATTTTTAAAAAGCCAAAAAGGAACATATAGAGTGCAGGTTTGCTTTGAACACCAAGTACATGTCATTCACCAGAGAGGCCTGAAGTCACTGACACAAAGTAGATATACAAGAGTACCACTGAATTGTGACTCTGACAATCACCCCAGCCTTGTCCCCAGGCAAGGATTCCATGTCACAAGATTGCTAACACTTTTCACCACAGTTGCAAATTCACCATCCAATGTGTCTGACCTACCTGCTGAACACTGAGATATCCAGACTCCCTCCCTTCATGTTAGTGTGAACTGAAGTTTCCGGGGATGGGGAGAGCCACACATATGTCTGCAGATTCTACCAGGATAATTGACTGATTGGAATTCCATGATTATGATGATTTGGAACATTGCTGATCAGAGTCAAAATTATCTTGGACTGGCTTAAGTCCCCTTAATAGCTACTCACTGCCCACCTGTGTCTGAATGAGCTTTTGATTACCAGGTTAAAATTATCTGGGATGTATTAACTTAGCAGACCACTAGATTCCATCAACAAAAACTAAGAATTTCTCATCGGAGATCGCCTGTGTAGTGCAGAAGAGCTGTGTTGCTGCTTTGCTGTCACCCTCCTACCCAGCATTCTCACCGAGGTTTTGAGAATCCTTTGATTTGTGGCCCGCTCTTGTTCTGTAACTAGACAACTCTTTATGGAATCTTTCCCACATTGGAACACATTGTTCAAGACAACCTGAATCTGTGTCCCTGGGTCACTGTAACCCCTCTCCCTCCTTGGCACACACTGTCTCCTGCTCCCTTTGAAGCAAGAGCTATGCTTTGCCTCATGTGCCGGTTCCCCTGAACAACTCACGGCTCTCAGGTAAGCATCCTGCCTACTACTGGGGTTTATCATAAATGGCACAAAGATGAACAACCAGATGCAATGACACGTGGGGTGAGGGATGAGGAGGAGGCTCACCCACCCTTCAGGACTCTTCTAGAACATAAAGGCATTAACCAACCCATGCATTCCTGCTTTTCACTGTTGGAGAGGTTTATCATTTAACCTTCATTACTCTTCCTGCCCCTGGAGTGTGATAAAATGTCCTTATTTTCTAACCATATCTTTGGCAGTGTTGAGGCCCCATATTAGGTCAATCTTAAGTATAAACTGAAACATAACCAAATGGAATCCGGGACGAAGACCAATTGTGCTTTGTGCAGGGAGGGGGGCTTGGTTGACAAAGCTGAAATTGGATTGATTGAAAAAAAAATTGAAATATAATTCTCTTAAGGACTGATTGAGAAATAAAAAGATGTGATAGAGGGAGGCATGGACAGAAGAGGCGTGGAGGGGAGAGAGGCAGTGGGACATCATAAACACATTAACCAGCATTTTTTAAACGAGTAGAAGAGACAACTTTCTAAAACAATAAGAAGACAATGCCAAAATTGGCTTAGAGGGAAATAAAGAGCTTTACATAAAGCAGCAGACATTCATTAAAGAAATAGAAATGGTTAAAAGAAACAAATGAAAGAAAAAAAAGAAAAGAAAGCAGAAAGCCCTTGTTTTTCTTTAAGTAAATGTGAACTTTAGGTGGTTTTGTCACAGCACAGGAACACAGCTCCACACTGCCACACACTGGGGAGCTGCCCTAGATTTTTAAGGACCTTGGTCCAAGCCAACCTGGAACTCACAGCTTCAACACTGAAAATAATCTCAGGACTGAGAGAAAGAGTGAAGCAAATCTAAAATGTAACTGAAGAGATTTTAATACAGGCTTCAGGGTTGAGAAAAAGAGAAAAACCCATCCAAGTGGCAGTATGTACTTCCCACAGGAGAGTCTGGGAAAGTAAGACAAGACCCATGTGTGACTACAGGCTCTTTTAGTGAGAGTAATTAATTCATTGTCTTAGTACTAGCCATAGATACCATGTTGTTGACACTCAGTTACTTCTCAGAAACCCTTCTTCCACCCCTCTTTTTATGAGAGGTACAGAAGGCAGCTTTGGAGATGCCTTGGGGAGAATTACAATCGGACAAGGTGGAATTGGGTGCTACTAGGCTTGCACAAGTCATTTCCCTGTAGACGGGACTTCTGGGGAAATTCCTAGGAAATTGCAGGTATATGACAGCTGTTGGTGGCTCTGGAATTCACACTTCCTCTGCTTAAGAGAGACTTAAACCTGGTTCTTGGACTGGGGCTGAGGAGGAAGACATGAGGAAATGGTGGTAATTAGCTACATTAAAAGTTTAACTTCAGTGCAACAAACGATAGTTTAGAACACTAGCGGGAATGCCTTTGAAGTGTGTTTCCATCACTGTGACAGGATGCTGGACAGAAACACCTACGGTGAGGAAGGTGTGTCTGCTCATAGTGTCAGAGGTTTGGGCTCAATGGGAGACAGAGCGAGGCAGTCTAGACCAGTTCACATTATGGCAGCCGAAAAGCAGAAGGCAAGAGGCACCCACAGGCTTCCTCCTCACCCACTTTGATGACTTCTTTTGAAAAGTGTTGGTCAGATATTTTATGCGGGCTGTCCCTCAGGAAGGGTTTGCCTGGAGCTCTTCTCTTTATTAGGCTAGGTTTGCAGGCTTGGAGAGAGCCCACGAGAGAAGTAAAGTGCCCTTTTCATTATTTCCTAATGTGAGGCAAATCACTGTCATGTCAGGGGTAATAGGATCAGGCTGGGGACACAACCCCCACACTGAGGACTTCTCAGAGACCTCTGCTGGGGTGAAGATGGGCTTCTCTCCTCGACTCTACTGCAGAAAAGAGCCCAGTCAGTGTGAAACAGAGAAGATAGGAGCTGAGTGTGCACCTATGGATGTGACTGTGGCCTTCTTAAGAGAGAGAATGCTTGGATGCCTTAACAAGTTATATATATGATTTCTTCCTGCTACAAGAGTTTTAAGAGATTCCTTGCCCTTGTTTTTTGGCTCAGTGGGATCAAAGGGATTTGATTATGAAAACAGTAAGTAACAAGAGGTACACAAATGGTCAGGGACATTTTCCTTGTAAACCAAGTGAATAGTCTTTTTTAAAAGCAGATCCCAAGTAAGTTGAAGTTTTGTATCTGGGAAAGGAGTAATGCATCCTCGAAGATACCAGGAACTTAGTCCTTAAGCATGCTTTATAGCCATCTATAAACATTCCCATTTGAAACCTTGCTGGACAAAAGGTGGATTGTCTCCATGTTCATCGTGTTCCAAATATTTGTTTTCCTTAGATTGTTTCTCACATAATATATTCTGATCATGGTCCCCTCCCTCTGCTCTTCCCAATTCCTCCACACCTCACCCCCCCCATCCCCAGCCTTCCCCTTTCTGTCTCTCATTAGAAAACAAGCAGGCTTCTAAAGGGGAATAATAAAATCAAATAAAAGATAGCACTAACACATTGGAATAGGACAAAACAAACAGAAGGAAAGGAGGCCAAAAAAATGCACAAGAAACAGACACAGAGACCCACTTGTTTGCACACTCGGGAACTCCATAAAAGCACAGAACTGGGAGCCATACTATGCATGCAAAGGATCAGCAAGGGAAAGGGAAAAAAATAATAGAAGTATAAATAAAATAAAAATTTTAAATAAAATAAAAAAATTAAAAATCTTTGAGGAGACTTAATAGCTCCAGGATGAAAGATCCCTTCCTTCTCCCCGTTTTCCTTCAGCTCCCCCACCTTCCTGCCCTGCACCTCAAGGTCAAGGTTGATCACCTGGCTAAATGGATGCCCAGATTTCTCCACTGTAAAAGTTACTCATTCTCTCTTTCCATGGTTGGACTCTGTAAGGAGCTTGCTGGGTACAGAATAATTATCCAATCAATTTTGTAGTGATGTGCCTCAAAAAATATATCCTCCATGTCAAACTCTGCAAATTGTTGACATAAAGTTATTCCAATTTTCTCTCATGACTAAGAAAAAAATCTTCCTAAGTCATAAGTGTTTGACCCTTTTTTACACCTCTAATTACTTGTATAATTATTTGATTTTCAATTTTACTTGAAAATTGCTCACCTTTTTCCACTTTTCTCTAAGAATTAGCTTATAGTCTATTGACCACTTTGATTGTTTCATATTATTTTATCTGCTATTAGTATCTTGTCCTATTCATAACATCCTCATTTCCATTCTTCTCGGGCTCACTGTTGTTTTCTAACCTTGACTTGGGTAACTAGTTTTATTTAGTTGTTTTTTTTTCCTTGCATGGAGGCCATGAAAATCTTCTGTCTCATTCCCATTTTAATCATTTTTCATTGCTACTTAATATCAGCATTTACATATATGTATTTCTTTCTTGATATAATTTGGTGGCATGTACAAGGCTCAATATGAAGTGCTTTCATCATTATTCATTGTCAAATATTTTGCATTTTCAATCTTATTTATATTTAAATGAGGATTTTGCAAGTTGTCCAGAGGTCCTTTGTGACTCAGATTGGAAGCTACTTTTCATCTTCATGTGTACTTGAGAATAATGAATTGCTCTCTGTTTCTTTCCCCTTACTTTGCTGGGATTTCCACTAAATATAGATGTTGAGGGCTGGGGACTTGGCTCAGCTGTTAAAAGATCTTGGCAAAGGTCCTGGGTTTAATTCCCAACATTTATATGGTAGCTCATTATTGTTGGTAACCCCAGTTCAAACAGATCCAATGCCCTCTTCTGTCCTCCAAAGGTAGTGCATTCACATGGCACACATACATACATGCAGACAAATAGCCATATACCAAAAATATAAATAATCTTTTTAAAGTATAGATATGTAGATACTGATATTTCCCCCTCTATGCCAAACTTTTTAGCTGGCCTTCCATATTTTCTCAACTCTACTGTCATTGGGTTCTTGAAGTACTCTTTAATCTGAATGTCTAGCTCCCTAATTAACTTTTAGATTAAGACTCCTCTACTACTTTTCCCCCTCTGAACACCTGTTTCTGCTTTACATTTTCTGTTTCTGCCTCATCACTCTATAATAATGCTCAAGCTTGATTCTGGTTCCTGCTTTGTATGGTCTATTACCTTTCCCCCTTTTTGTTTGTTTTGGAGACAAGAAGAGCTGGGGTCTCACAGTTTCCTTAAAGGGTCTTCCTCCAATGACCCACAGACCTACAAGGGCTCTTAGGATTTGAATAGGAAACACAAGGATTAAATGTTGTTGCCAGGTGGTGGGCTTTGGAGAAGTGATTGGACCCTGAGGGCTCTACCTTCATCTGTGGATTGACCCACTGATACATGGCCTTATTAGGAGGCTAGCATCAACCAGGAAGCTTGGACTAGTTAGAACAAGTCGGAAAGTGAGACATGTTTGTAAAGGTATAGCTTTCCCTGACCCATTCTCTCCCTGTCTTTGTGTTTCCTGGCTACCATAAAGTAAGCGGCTTCCCCTACTGCACCATCTTGCCTTTATGATGCCCTCCCTTTTCCTTGCTCCCAGATCAATGGAACCAGCTAACCTTGGACTGAAATCATGAGTCCAAGTGAATATTTTCATTTTTATTCTTTATTTCTTTTAATGTATACATGAAAGCTCTTTCTTGTGTAGGCACACATTCGAGGACCACAGGACAAGGGACCTCTGGACAACTTGCAAAATCCTCATTTAAATATAAATAAGATTGAAAATGCAAAATATTTGACAATGAATAATGATGAAAGCACTTCATATTGAGCCTTGTACATGCCACCAAATTATATCAAGAAAGAAATACATATATGTAAATGCTGATATTAAGTAGCAATAGTATTAAATGACTTTAATACTCCTCAATCCCTCTTCTAGCTTATTCATTGAGGCAGATTCTCTCGATCAAATCCAGAGTTCACTGATATGGCTATTTTGGCTAGCCAACTTGCCCTGGAGAGTCCCCATGTCTGCCTCTTGAGCCTAAAATTACAGTTGTGCCACCACACCCACCCAGCGTTTACATGGGGCCTAAGGATTTGAACTCTGGTTTTCACCTGCATGACAAACTCTTTAACCATTGAACCATTTCCCCAACCCTGTTAAAGTTAGTATTTCTTGTTACAACAATAATAACTCAAGGCTCCACCTTTCAAGGGCTTCATTTATTACTAGTCATACCATTGGGGATCAAAGCTTAACAAATGTGTCTTGGGGGACAGTCACCACCCAAATGATTGCAATGATTAAATAATTACAGAAAAGTTGCAGAGTTAGCACGTAGAGTTCTCAAACATCATATACAGTTTCAGGCAGCAGTAACAACCATATAACCATCTGTACAACAATGTTTAAAATCAAGAAAATAATATTAATGCATTAGTGGCTATCAGCTAAACTACAAACTTCATCTGGATTTCATAAGATTTTTCACCAATGTCCCTTTTCAATACCAAAATCCAACCTTTGATAGCACGTTGTTAATAGTTGCTATGTTTTCTTCCACTCCGTTACTCTGTGACAGTCAATTGCCATGATTGCCTTTCAGGATCACATTGGAAGATGGCCCATAAGATGGATCAATGGGTAAAGGTGCTTGCCACCAGGCCTGAGGACCTGAGTTTAATACCCAGGACCCACATGGGAGAAAGAAAGAACTTACTCCTGCAAGTTGTACTCTAACCAACATAGGCACACTGTGTACATACCCCCTACCCCAAAAATATTAAATGTAATAAAAATGTTAAGAGTGAGGCATGCTAGTGATTGCCTATACATTTTGGAAGATGGCATTAGCTTTTTGTAGAATGTCTCTCAAATTTATTCTACTCCAAATCCCCTGAGCAAACTGAGGCAATACATTTTTCTCAAGAACATCACAAAAGCAGTGCACCCTTCTCAAGTCAGCATAAATGAAGCTAGATATGTCTTGGTGCGGATGACGTGAGCCTTGATGCATTAGGCATGATAAGATCTGCTGATTTTCTCCACTGTAAAATTACATTTTCCCACTTTGAAAGTCAAAAATACATTGGTAGAAAGATGGCCTTCTTCTGAGATTTTGACTCACACATTTTAGGATTCATCAAGATCACTTCTTTTAAAGATTTACTTTTTCAAGGATGTGCATGTGTGTGTGTGCCTGTGTGTGGGTGTGTGTGTAGGAGTGCAAATGCTCATGGAAGCAGAAAAGATTGTTGGGGTCCCTGAAGCTGGAGTTTCAAGCAGTGTTGAACCACCCAACATGGGAGCCAAACCCAGGTCTTCTTCAAGACTAGTGCATACTCTTAACTGGTGAACCACCCCTAGATTCATCAGATCTTAACTACAGTAATTATTGCTACCCAGCCGGTCTGCATTTTATTTCTTTTTTCTTTCTTTTTTTAATTTTGTTTTTTATTAATAATATAATTTAAAAATTTACATGTCGATCCCAGTTTCCCCTCCATCCCTTCCTCCCTCCCACTTACCTTCTTCCCCCCTCACATGCACTCTGACTACCCCCCTCCCATCCCCCATCCCCATTCCACATGTAGGGCTATGCTATCCAGGTGGGATCATGTAAATCTGTCAAGTCATTTTCTTTATTCTTACTGTCACTTAGAATTCTTCTGCAGGAGACAGCTATTTCAGCTCACTCACAATGTCTTCATTCATTTATGTTAGAACAGACCAACAGGTTTAAAGAAAACACTTTGACTGTTTCTAAAACCAATGCCCCCTCACTTTGTGACCCATACTGTGTCAACTTTAATAACAACTTGGGATTCTCCTAGGTTAGGCTTCTTTGCCATTTTGACCTGATCTCTGGTTTGCATGTGTGCGTGCGTGTGTTCCAGGCTCATGTCCCATCTCAAAGTCCTGGAGTCAATTCAATGCTAATCCCAGGAACTCTGTTTTTCTTTTTTTGAGAGTTTAGAAATTAAGATCTGGGTGCTGAGTATTATTACTGTAAAGCAACTCAGGAACCAGAGCTTGGGGACGCATCTGGGTACAAACACTTGCATCGTAGGGATGTTAAGTCTGTGGATCTGTTTTGAAGACATGAGCCTCTATTGTCAACTCTAATTTAAATCAATTTCCACAAGGTGCTTTTGAATGAAAGCATCCATTTTCTTCTTTGTCACTCCTTTCTCCTAAAATAAGTTCTGTCTGGCCCTTTAAAAGACAAGTTTCTCTTTCTGGATTAAGTCATTCAGATCTCGGGTTGCTATTCCTATTTTTGGATTGAAGTTTGAGATCTTGAGAATAACTTTCTGAGTTCCAGATCAGATCCTTCCCTTGACTGTGCCTTTATTTTTCTTTATTTATTAATTTATTTTGCCTTCTACTGGAATAATTGAACAGTTTTTACTTTTATTATTTCGTTTAATCTCCATAATACCTTGTTATCAATTCCTCTTTTAAAAAGTAAATATTAGTGGCTCCCACTAAGGATCACTAAGGAAAATAAGTGTTGTGGTGGTGTGATTTAGAATATCCCTATGGGCTCAGATATTTGAACAGTTGGTCACCAGCTGCGACACTAATTGAGGAGGGTAAGAAGGCGCAGCCTTGCTAAAGGAAGTGAGTCACTTGGGGCTGGGTTTGAGCTCTCTCTCTGCTTCCCACTTGGGGCTGAGGATGTTTCTCTCAGCTTCCTTCTGCTGCCATCATACCTGTGGTATGCTGCCATTCCTTCCTCCTATGATGGCCTCTTACCCATCCAAAACCCTACCTAAAATAAACTTTCTTCTATGGGGTGCTTTTGGCCATGGTACTCTTTCACAGCAATGTGATGGTGACTAATACAATTGCTCAGCTCTGCATTTAAAGAATAACCCAAGGAAAAATAACAGAGGTACATGTTTGGTAAAGATACTATTTTTGTTTCAAAACTTTTTATCATTGGTTAGTTGAACCCAAGTGAGAGAACTAATGGATGTGGAAGGCTGGTTGTGCTTACATGAATCTCCTTTTTAGCTTAAGTTTATTGGGTTTGTTATTCCCATTTATTCTAGTTCTGTAGTTCTGTTCTTCCTTCCTCTTTCCCTCTCTCCTTTTCTCCCTCCCCTATTTCCTTGCTTTCTTTTTTAACCTTTTTATTTTATGTATATGGGTGTTTTGCCTCTGTGTCTATACACTATGTGAGTGAAATGCCTATGAAGGCCAGAATAGGCTGTAAGCTATCTTGTAGGTATTGAGAATTGAACCTGGGTCCTCTGGAAGAATAGCCAGTGCTCTTAACTACTGAAACATTTCTTCAGTCCCTGAATTTGTCTTCTTATCCTGATGTTTGTTGAAATCTTGAAGTGGAATGTTTTAGAACTATCTCTTGCTAAGCAAAACTTCCCCCTTTAGACCCAGAGTTGTATATAATGTCTTGGCATAAGTTTACAGAGTTGATGACCCTCTTCAATTTGATCTGCAGAAACCACACTTCCTAATCCCTCTATGGACAGGACACTAGTCATACAAGTTAGAATTCATGAATATGCCCCAAGCATGGGCTTCGGTTTCCCTTGATTTGGAGAGAATTATCACTTGATCTGAAAAATCCAAGTACTTTGATTGCTCATAGATGGTTGATTACAGATAAGAATTTATAGAAGGAGTCATATTCCTGAGGTCATAAATAGCCCACACCATTTTTTAAGAAGCATGATTATCTGCTTCAGCTACAGTAAAAGACTGAAGGTTCCGGATTACACCATATTTCAATATTTCAGGAAAGTCAGAGCCTGGCTTCATGGTGCAGTTCTATAATCCCAATTACTTGGGAGACTGAGGCAAGAGAATCACAAAAATCAAAATGAGCCTGGACTATATAGAGCATTAGTTCAAGTCAGCTTGAGCAATGTATCAAGACATTGTATCAAAACAAGTAGACCACTTGCCCAGCATGTGCAAAGGCACTATCTTTAATCCTTAACATTGAATCAAAAAGAAAGAAAAGAGAGAGGAATTGGTAGGAGAAGGCAGAAAGGAAAGGAGGTAGGGAATAGGCAGGGCAGGGAAGGCAGGGCAGGGCATGGAGAGTGGGGCATGGAGGGCAGGGAGAGGGGAAATCCATCTCCTGAACAATCCAAGCTGTACATGAAATCTGATTACTGCACAAGTTTCCAAGGATCAGGAAGATTTCATCTTTGTAAACCTACACTCAGGAACATTGCTGATGTACCTAGTCCCAAACTCAGGAGTTCAGCTAGACAAAGGCTACGTATGAGCATGGAAAGGCAGCCTGACATCTATCTGAAGAGACTAGAGCACTGCTAGGGTCACCCTTCACTCTATATTCAGAGTGTCAAGTATAGCCACCTCTGTTTTTAAAGGGCATCAAGCAACAAAGCAGATGAACACAGGAGTACTGAATATTGGGTGCATCCAAACCTTGGCTACTTACCAAGAGAGATAATTCTGAGGAGTCAGCATATATGTGCCAACAATTGCGTGTGCCACAGTCACAGAAGCATCAGGTGACTTTATGCATAAGGGACACAGTCTGCCACATAACACTTTGCATACACAACTGCAGCAGTTGGTAGTCATGGCGGGGGGCGCGTAGCTTCTGTTTAGACCAGTCTATTTTTGGCCCTAGGAAAGATACCATTTCCTCTGGAAGAGCACGGTGTAATACTATCATCTGCCACCTCCAAACCATGACACCAGGAATGTCCTGGAGCTGTTCCACAGTGACCTGTCCGTCTGTGTTTTGTGTTTTTGTTTTTTGAATGAACATGTGACTCACAGCTGATCTTTTTATATCTTGTCAGAAGAGAAGACCTGACACTTGACAATCAGTCAGGTGAGGAGCCAACAGAAGTGACAGCATCATGAGTTTCTAGGGCATGCATAGTCCTAAAATGAGTGCCTTGGTCTAAAGGTCACCTGACTCACTGCAATTTGGTAAGTGGGATATGACCATGAACTCTGATGTGTCAACTCATACCTTGGTGATGCCGCAGTGTGACTTTGTTGTGACATGAGTCACAGAACTCATGTAAACCAAAAATTAAAAAAAAAGCCTAAGGGGTAACTCCAGGAAGGATCTGGTCCAAGGTCCAGAGGACTTTCTTGTTGGCAGCACAGAACATCACTTGACAAGAGAAAGGTACAATGTTTTTCTTACTTAATGAACATTTAAATAAAATTCTACTTCCTATGCAGCACAAGGATTTCCCTTGACTTGCCCTGTTGTACCCTTCAGGCTGCTGTTACACATTTGACTTTTGTATGCACTAGTCATGTGCTACACTTGCTGTGTAAAACTGGTTATCTTTTAGAGAAACTATAGGAAATTCAATCCTACTTCACTTGTATTCAGTTCACAATCATATTTCTTTGTACAGAATTAACTCGACAGCTGGTTTTGTATTTCTTCTTGATAAAGAACTCCTAGTAAAGAATTATGCCTTTGTTTATCTTAAAAAGAAAACATTTTACTCCATTTTAAAAGTGATATTGCTAAGGCTCTGGACCCCATAGATTTTTTTTTTAATCCTTTAATGGTTTTGTCTTGTTTCATGGTTGATGCAGTCTGTCATAATTCTTATTATAGCTAATTTGACCTTCTTCTCTGATTGTCTTTGGAATTATCTCTTTGTCTTTGATTTTCAATAACTTAAATGTTTGTTCATGTTTCTGCATTTTTTAAAGATAGAGTTTCTCTGTGTGGCCCTGGCTATCTTGGAACTTGCTATATAGACCAGGCTAGCCACAAACTCACTGAGATCCAATTAACTCAGCCTTCCAAGTGCCTGAATTAAAAGTATATGGCACCAGGCCCAGCCAGTCTATTTTTCTTGTTATGGACTTTATCAAATAATAGTAGTGAATTTTTAAAGTTTTCTGTTAGAAATATTCCCATATCCATACCACATATGGGCCTGTTATTAGCCTCCACCCCATATGAATGTGTCATTTTGCCCTCTGTTTCATTTTTTGGTTGAAATTGGTACATTTGGTACACAAACAGTACAGATTTGAGTAAAGTATTACTGTGTGACCATAGAACATCCCCAGTCTCTCTTTTTCTCTCTATCTCTGCTTCCTTCCTTCCCTGCCTCATTGCTTCTGGCCATTCAGCATGTAGTTTTGTAGTACCTATCTCTCCTGCACTTATCTCAGCTGCCTCTCTTCACGAAGCTCTCCTCATTTGTTATTACGTGTGTGTGTGTGTGCATGCACGCACATACATGTGCACATGTGCACCCATGCTTACATATGTGCTATAGTGCATGTAGAGGTCAGATGTAAACTTTTAGGATTTGCTTCTCTCCTTCCACCTGAGGTCAGTAGCCTTGGCGACAGGTTTTTTTCCTAAACCATCACACCAGCCCTCCTCTCTGGAATTTGAAGAGAATCCTTTCTCTCCTTTTGAAACCCTGCCATATTGTCTCTAACCAGATGCCCCTTCCTTTTCAATTGCTCTCCCACCTCCACGCTCCATGATTTCAAGGCTGTCTCTCCCTATAAGCTCACTTCTGAAGACTAATGTTTTGTCATCTCCTTTCCTAAACCAAACAATTATGCTTTAAACGCACATGGGCTTCCTAGTGCTGGGTCACTAGTGTGGGGAGCTGTTCTAGTTTACACAGGAATTGGTCTGGATTTAAAGTTCACAGCTCTTCTACTTGCCCTCAATGTACCAAGATCTTCAATTCCTTATCTATGTTTCAAGTATGGGTTATTTTGCCATATAATTGTTCTCTGTTTCACTCATACCTTTAAATCATTCTAAAGCCTTTTCTAAAAGGCAGCACTATATCTGAGAAAAGGGTTGTGATGGTTTGAAAGAAAATGACTTCCAAACGGAGTGACATTGTTGGGAGGTGTGACTTTGTTGGAATCGGTATGGTCTTGTTAGAGGAAGTGTGTCCCTGTGTGGGTGGGCTTTGAGGTCTCCTGTGCTCAAGCTACTTTCAGTGAGACAGTCTACTTCCTGTTGCCTGCCTATCAAGGTGTAGCAGTTCCTTTTCTAGCACCATGTCTGCCTGCATGCTGCCATGCTCCTTGCCATTATGACAATGAACTAAACCTCTGAAACTATAAGCCACCACATCAATTAAATGTTTACCTTCATAAGGGTTGCCATGGACCTGGCATTCAGGAGGCAGAACAGGTGGATCTCTGTGAGTTGAAGGTCAGCCTGGTCTACAAAGCCAGTTCCAGGACAGCCAGAGAAACCATATCTCTAAAAACAACAACAACAAAGAGTTGCTATGGCCATGGTGTTTTTTCACAACAATAAGCCCTAACAAAGGTTATTTGTTTTCAGTGACATAAAATCCCTGGCCATACAGATAAAGAAAAGGTCACCAGGCTAGAAAGCACATCCTCTCCAACCTTCTGTCCATTCCATCCCTTAGAGAAACAACCCAGCCCAATTGTAGTGCCTCATACCTTTAATACCAGCACTCAGGAGGCAAAGGCAGATGCAGGAAGTTCACTGAATTTGGGGCCATCCTGGTCTAAATAGCAGGTTTCAGGGCAGCTAGAACTACACATAGAAACCCTGTCTTGGATGAAAAAAATGGGGGAAGGACAACCATGTGTGCTTAACATTCCAGGTTCCACTTGTGCATATCTGTGAGCACAAAGACCTCCATGCCTACTACAGAGAGATCTGCCAGCCAAATGCTGGGATTAATCTGTGTGCCACCATACCCATCTTTTATCTGTTTGTTTATTTTCTTTGTTTTTGTTGTTTAGGCTTATAATTCTTAATAAGAGTCTGTTATTCCAAGTACAAATGTATCAGAATGAAATTATAAAGCAAAAAAAAAAAAAACAGTAATTGCACAGCTCCATTAACCTTTACACTTGAGGACTCAGAGTCTTCAAAGTTTTTACTTACATCTCCCTGGACACAGCTTATCCTTCAACAAGAAGGAGCATTTAAGAATCTCCTCACCTTGTGCCCCAGGCCAAAATGATGCCCAGGATCTCACCTCCAAAACCTAGGGCCTTCTGACCTACTTAGCTTTGTACCCCAACATAGCCTAGAGTGGTCTTAGAGAAAAGCTCCCAATGAGGGATGAAGCAGATCAGGGTGTAGGCATGTCTATAAGGGAATTGTGTTATTAACTAATATTGGAG
Organism: Cricetiscus sungorus; assembly: GCA_030556225.1. Classification (NCBI taxonomy): domain Eukaryota; kingdom Metazoa; phylum Chordata; class Mammalia; order Rodentia; family Cricetidae; genus Cricetiscus; species Cricetiscus sungorus. The sequence goes on along the minus strand of JANBXA010000740.1, from coordinate 30,119,216 downwards.
TGCCCAGAGTACTTGGTGGTCCTGAGAGGTATAAGAAAGCAGCCTAAGAAGTGAAGGGGGAGCGGAGCGTGAGCCAGCAAGCAGTGCTCCTCAATAGTTCTCGTCTCCATGCTCCTTCTTTGAGCTCCTTACATGACTTTCTTTGGCGATGGACTGTGGCATACGAGTGTAAGGGGAAAGAGTTCCTGCCCTATGGCAAATTGCTTTTGGTAGGAGCATTTTATCATAGGAACAGTATGAAACCAGAATACCCTCCAAGTTCTCAGTTCTTCCCTAGGATAGAGGTCTTTCTAGAATAAATGATAACACAGAGTATTTCCTATAGAAAGGTCTGCACCCTGTAAATAGGGGTCAGGTTGCACTGGGGTTCCCAAAAGGTGGTTACACAATAGCCTATCATTAGTACATTCCAAGACAGTGCTTGCTCAGTTGCAAATAATACAAGTCTAAGACATGAACAGCCCAGGCCAGGCCAGGCTGGATAAACCTAACCCATTGGTCTTTGTAGTCTGCACCAGCCAGAGCTGCCTGGACAATTGGGCCTGCATTTCTTCTTCCTGCTGTTCCAAATCTCCAATAACCCATAAGTGACCACCAGAACAAGAATAGAAACACCCCTTCAAGGTTCTTTGCAGGAATAAGAGGAGACATTCAAGTCCACACTGAAAATCAGGCAAGATCACCTCCAGAGAAGTACTAAGTCCTGTGGAGAGCCACTGCACTTTAAACATGCACCCCTTGATAATCTAAATGGGATGCTTGTCACTGACATCTGCATCCAAGTGATTCTGCCTCCTGAGGTTCAGAATCCATTAGAATTGTTCAGGAAACCAACCACATCACTGATCTGTCTGCCTGACTAGAAGGTTAGAAGACCTACCCAGAATAAGAGAAAACACGAGAGGCGTGCTGCTAGTACTGAAATTTCCCAAGTTCAGTGAGTTCAAATAAAAGGCACATAGATTCCTGGATTCACTTCTCATTTTTATGGGTGATGAATTGTCATCATGAACAATAGGATGCCTAGTGTGTAGAACATATGCAGCTAGTTTTGTGTAATTTTGAGCTTTACATGTTTGAAAATCTGCCTGAGATTTGTGAAAGAGAGCTAGCTATCAGTCTAATCCCTGGACTCGCAGCATTTATGTATTAGTTATGTTGGTTGTTGCTGCCATGACAAAATGTCTGACCCTGACAACTCACAGAACAAAAGGTGTCTTTTAGCATAATGGTCCATGTTCACTTAGCTCCATATGTCTGGCATGGTGTAAGGTAAACCTAGCCACATAAAGTTAAAAGAGTTTTTTTTCAAAAGCCGTTGTATGGAAACAAAGTATTGCTATGGCTCATTTGATAGAACATGACTAACAGTGTTGAAAAGTCAAGATTTTCTTTCTGAAAGAGGATTTGAATCTAGTTTGTCTGATTTTATGTTTTTGATTGTTTGTTTGTTGTTGTTTTTAAGATTATACCGTGAAAGCAAGAAGATCCAGAGTTTGAGGCTAGCCAGGGCTACATGAGACACTACAAAAAACCAAGAAGATAGGAAGGTTAGTGACATGTTCAAACACTCATAAGCTCTTATAAAGGGCAATGTAAACAACACTGACAAAGGGGACCCCAAGGGACCACCTGCTGCTTCCTATGGACCCGATGCATGTGTCTAAGGCACCTACTCTTCCTGGGACTCTTTTATCTGAGCAGGAAGAGACACAGATACCAGGTGATTTCAAACCTGTGACTCTGTTAGGTGGAGATGTAATCCATATGACTGTTTTCTCTATGTTATATTGGAGGTGGTTTCCCTTCCATTCCTGTTTCACACAGTATACTGTTGACAGAATAATGTGCATTTCAATCTTGGTAACTGGGTCTTTACAGCATGACTCAGATAGAAATTCACAAGTTCAACTCCCATGGGAGCATTTACCATCTGCTTGTCAGACTGAGACTTCCTGATACCCCCATCCATTGCAATCACATTTCTGGACCGTGCAGAGTATTCTGCCCCTCATTTCAGCCTCTATTTGACTTGGTCACTGCAATTTTGTCCTCCATATTCCTCCTTAGGGTGAAGGATGTGCATCTCACGGAAAAGAAGCTTCTACCCTGTGCTCTGCAGCTTGTATCTGTGATGTGTTTTGGTGCAGGAAGGCCTGTAGCACTGTATGGCCATGGAAGGAGCCTCCCCACCAAGCTCACCCAGTTCTTAGAAATGAGACCAAGCCAAGCCTTTATATTAAAGGTATGAATACCAGGAGTAGAGGAGGTAAGGAGCAATATTTGTTCTTGGGTGTTAAATCCTTTTGTGTATAAACTAGGAATCCAAGACAAAGGGTGCCTCTAAGAAGAGAGTACGTTTTGAGGGGTAGAAAGTTTTATAAGGGTGATGTGCAAACAGCATAATTTGCCTTTTCTTACACTCCTGGGCTAATGCCCAGGATCTGTACCGTGGAGCAGTAACTCCGCCCAGGTAATCTAACCTTGAAAAAGATACCTCAGGCTTCAGATCAAAGACAAAAGTTCATATAAACAGAGGGAGAAACTGGCTCAAGCTTCAAGATTTTTAGAAAGTAACAGAAAAATTTTAGAGTAATTCTTGTGAAGGTTGAAAGGTGCTCCAAGAAAGGGACTGCATGAAGGCCCGTGGACCAGCTTCTATTAGATCTTCTCGTGGTTCTTAAAGGCATTCTGTGTGAGGTGTTTTGTTTTGCTCTTTGTGGTTAAGAGTAGATAAAAGAGAATCTGAGGTGGCATAGCCTGGAGGATTCACCTAAATGTGAGTGCCCTGCCTCCTTCAGGTTCCTGGTATCTTAGCTGTTGGTGGGCTCTAGCCTGATAGCTAATGGAATGACAGCAGCTGGGGCAATGGGGGCAACCGGAAGAGCCAAGATGTCACCTTGAGAATAACCGAACTGAGGAGCAAAGTACCAAGAGCTGCATGCGTGTCACGCCGTTGTTGATTTCCTTTCTGTTTCATTGTGTGATGAGTTTCTGTGATTGTCTCGTAGGATTCAAACCGTGAAAATGATGACCAGTCGTAAGTCACTGTGGTTGCTGCTGTTTATAGTTATCTTCTGGGTCTCTTTTACAGTTTTCAGAAACCCATCAGAGGTAGGAACTAATCTCTTTTTCTGTTTTACTTGATACTGTGTATGTATATTGTATAAGCTGCAATGAAGAAGGGACATGCTCAATATGGCTTACTAAGAGGCACTAATGAACTGATGAAGCTGACGATTGTTAACATGCCCGAATCTGTCATGTATAAGCCTGGACCCAGAGCAGAGGGTGCTTCTCAGAGGTAGGAAATTACAAGGGATGGCAAGCTTTATAAGGCAGCCATTCATGTGGGCACTTTCATACAGACTTTGTTCTGGGCTGCTTAGGACAAGAGCAGGTATTGTTTCACACTGTCCACAGCCTGTGTTTACACCTGCCTTAAGGAAACTTCGGGAGGAGAGAATACATTCATTTCTGTGTACCGAAATAATCTGCTTTTTAAAAATTGTAGATGATTACAGGTGGGAGACATTTCCCTCCTTCAGTACCAGGCTGTCTAAATATCTATCTAAACTTTTGCCGTGTTGTTTAGGCTATTAAGGCTTACATTTTACTTTTGCTGTTGGCTTTGTTACTTGTTCATTGGTTGCTTCTCTGTTCTCGAGTGGGGCGTTTGGTGGTGGTGGTGATGAGTTGCTTTTATGGGCTTGTTTGCAGAATTTTGTTTCTGTTTTTTTGTTTCATGGTTTCACTCTGTAGCATAGGTTGGCCCTTCTCTTGCTGTACAGTTCAGGCTCAAACTTGCAGTTGTCCTGATTCAGCTTTCACTGTTCTTGGGCAGGTATTTTATTAAAAATAGTTTTGTTCACAGTTTATTATCTCTGCAAGAATTTGGCTCATGCAAGCTACTTTGCCTGGGCTGAAAATTCTAATTAGTGATTTATAGCAATGACCCATCTTATTGTTACTTTGACATGTTAGAATATTTTTAAATCTTTTCAGAAATAGAGACAGTCCCACCTATAATGTGCCTAATGCCATTCTTATGTTTCCCATATGTCCTAGTTAGGGTTTCTGTTGCTGTGATGAAACACCATGATCAAAGCAACTTGAGGAGGAAAGGGTTTATTTGGCTTATGCTTCCACATCACAGTCCATCAGTGAAGGAAGTCAGGATAGGAACTCACACAGGGCAGGAACCTGGAAGCAGAGTCAGAAGCCATGGAGGGGAGCTGCTTACAGGCTTGCTCCCCATGGCTTGTTCAGCCTACTTTTCTTATAGCACCCAGTACCACCATCCCAGGGGTGACACCACCCACAATGGGCTGAGCCCTTGCACATCAGCCACTAATTATGAAAATACCCCACACGTGTGTACAGCCCATTCTTATGGGGGCATTTTCTCAATTGAGGCTCCCTACTCTCTGATAACTATAGCTTGTGCCAAGTTGCCATAAAATTGGCCATACACTATGTTATTACATAATCCTCACAGTAGCCATTCAAAGTGCATAATTATGACCTGATAGTCAGTAGATAGAGCTCACAGCAGCCAGAAAAGTGTCAGATCTCATGGAGCTGGAGTTACAGGTGGTTGTTAGCCCCTGGCAATTGAACTTTGGTTCTCTTTAAGAGCACGTTAACTGCTCAGCCCCACCCCTCCATATCACCACCATTTTGAAGAACATCTTACTTAGGACTATTTGAGGTTGAATGGGTTTTCCAAAATAAGCCGTTGAAAACTAGAGTTATACTGACAGTTTAAACAAAGATGTCTGTGTGTGAAACAAATGTGACTGCAAAATCTTAGTGTAATATGATTTCTATACTTGTCATTATTCTATAAAAGATAAAAGTTGGTTGACCTCCCATAACTTTTTATGTTAAATAGCAACGTTTTCTTTGTTCTCTGCTTCTTGCCCATTCAGATATGGGCTACATTCAAGTTGCCTGTGTCCTTCAGTCGTTGGAACTTGGTCATGAAGTCCCCATGCCCTACAGTGCCTCTGAACCCACCGGTTTCACTAAAAAAGACAGAGATGAGAATCAAGGAGGTCCTAGAAAAACTAGACAAACAGATACCTCCCAGACCTTTCACCCATTTCAACACCACCACCAGTGCCATACACAGCACAGCCACCATCCTCAATCCTCAAGACACATATTGCATAGGGGACAAACTGGATGTGCTGTTGGAAGCTAGGGACTACCTGGGACACAGGAAGGAGTATGGTGGGGACTTCCTGAGGGCCAGGATATTCTCCCCAGCCCTGAAGGCAGGAGCTTCTGGAAAGGTGACAGACTTCAACAATGGCACCTATGTTGTTAGCTTCACTTTGTTCTGGGAAGGCCAGGTCTCCCTGTCTATTCTTCTCATGCATCCCAGTGAAGGAGTGTCAGCTCTCTGGAGCGCTCGGAAACAGGGCTATGACCGAATCATCTTCACTGGCACATTTGTCAGTGGAACCTCTCAGATCCACACTGATTGTGCCTTGGTTCTAAACTCAAGTGTGGAGCTGTGCCAATATCTGGATGCCCAGGACCAAGAAGCTTTCTATTGTGTGAAGCCTCCAAATGTTCCCTGTGCTGCCCTCACCCACATGCATTCAAAGAACAAGCAAGTTTCCTATCTTAGGCAGCAAGAGAGGAGCCTCTTTGAAAGGTAAGTAATTATTGTTTCACATTTCGGGAGGTGGGTGGTAATCTAGCCTGCAGGGAATGTAGTCTAAACACATTAACTTAGGGACTCTAAGTGTCCTTTAAGAAGGGACCTGTGAATTCATCTGGGGATTATGTTCACTCTCCAGAGTCCTTGGCTTTTATGAGAAGTAATCCTACCAATGAACCCCCCAAAACACAGGTTGAGTACAAACTGAAAGAATGAGAAATATACATGTGTGTGTTCTAATAGTTTCTTTCTGAGTCTCAGTATATTGCCTTGCATAAATATCTTCTGGATCCCTGTCTCCTATGGACTAAGAAACAAATACATGGAAACTTGCTAAATGACCTGAAATTCTAGACAGGGAAATTAGATTCTCACTGAGAACTAACAGAAGGACTGGCCAGTCTGGGTTCTTGGACTTTGCTTGAGTTGAAGCCACTGCAGATTAATTTCTGTATCTGTCTCTTTAAGGTCAAATATAGGTGTGGAGATTATGGGAAAATCCAATGTGATTAGTGTCTCCAAATGCAACAGTAAGTGCCTCTGTGCTTGGTGGGCAGGGCTTACCACTGGACCCATTTAAATGTCCTTCTCTTCTGCTGGACTGGGTCACTGTCTCAGTTCTGTCTCAGGTGGGCCAGGGCATGAATTCGTAAGTGAAAAAAATGGCTATATTCACTAGGATCTTATGTATGTGCTTTAGTAACACATCTCTCACCAATATACTACATCAGGTAGAGGGTACCAATAACACAGTGACCTGCAAAGATCAAAACTGTCCCCCACAGCTTTACCTAGTCCTTCATCCTCCCCTACTACCCTCTCCTGCCGTCTCCACAGCCTCCCTAGAGTTATTACTGAGATATCTCCAATGTACCATCTAGGAATCAATTTACTACCATTCTTCTCTTTTGGTTTTGAAACCATTTTTTTTAACAAAGAACTTCCACATGCATATTCACTAGTTTTCCTTCCTTCCTTTCTACCTTTCTCTTTCTTTTTACTCTAAACAGCTCACAAACACCACCTAAAATGATTAAAGGCAACAGTAGCTATGTCTCTCTAGATTCACTATGAAAAGCTTGCTAATTGCCAAGACAGTTTTCCACATAGAAGGAAAAACCATGTTTCTGATTGCAGAAGAGATATGAAGTGCTTACCCAGCAGGCACAAAACCCCAGGCTTGCCCCCTAGCACCACATAAAAACACATCATGTTCACAAACTTGGGAAGTAGATGCAGGAAGATGAGGAGTTCATGGCCATCCTCAGTTGCATGGGAAGTTGAAGGCAAGCCCAGGCAGAGACAGACTTGGAGAGGAAGGAGAGAAATGGTATTAATGGTATTTTTCTTGATACACACACACACACACACACACACACACACACACACACACATATATATATATATATATATATATATATATATATATATGAGAGAGAGAGAGAGAGAGAGAGAGAGAGAGAGAGAGAGAGAGAGAGAGAGAGAGAGAGGACCCTCATAGTAGTTGTTAAAATATTAATTTACCCTTTTGGAGTGATGAATAATTGTGACCCCAAACCTGCTACCTCACCATCCTAGCCCTTAGACTAGGGTTAAAGATCTGGCTCTTCTTAGACCTCCAGGCCTCTTTCAATGCAAATTGGTCAATTTTTAAGCCAAGTTCACCCTGCCTTTAGCTCAAAAAGTTTATAATTTAGTGGTGACATTTAAGACCCCAGTGAGAGCATGTGACAAGCTCAGGAGCCAAGTGGGCTATAACAGTCAGATGAACAAGCTGTCTCTTACCCTATATAAAAATTGATGAGGCTGGTCTCACAGCAAAACTAACAAATAGTTACATTTTTCTTGAAGACCTCTTTTATTCTGAGAGCAAAAACCCCATGTACTTTCATAAAAACACTAATAGGTATCACTTAGGAAAGTCACATCAGAGGAAAGTTTTGCTGAAAATAAATAATCCATTACAAAGAAACTTTAATAAGCTTCTTTTTATTGTCACCACAACCTACATGCCTATCTAGAGGGTTCTTTGGAAAAGACAGGTGAATAGAACGGTGTTTTAGAAGACTGTATCTTGCTGATTCCTTGACAGAAGAGGCTGTTCCAGCGAAAGAGAGATGCAAGTTCGGGATGGTATCTGGAATCCCCAGTGGGCATGTCTGGAAAAATACATGGAATCCAGCCTCCTGTAGTTTGGCTCCAATCAAAATGAAAGAGTGCCTGAGAGGAAAGTTTATCCACTTAATGGGTGATTCCACAATCCGACAGTGGATGGAATACTTCAAAAACAAAATCGACAGTATGTCTCAGTACAAGCTTTTCACATCTCCTTGGGAAACTATGTTTTCATTTCAGTTGGGACGAGTAAGGAAATCCCTCCTCTATCATAGTACTTAATGGCAAACTATCAGCCTTATTCACAAAATGTTACTGTCCTTCCCTAGAACTGTGGTTCTCAACCTATGGGTGGTAACCCCTCTGGAATTGAAAGACTTTGTCACAGGATTCACCTAAGGCCATCTGCATATCGTATATGTACATTGCTATTCATAACAGTAACAAAATTATATTTATGAAGTAGCAATGAAAATAATGTTATGGTTGGGGGGGGGCTCACCACAACACAAGGAACTGTACTAAGGGGTCACAGCATTAGGAAGGTCGAGAAACTTTGGGAAAGAAGAACATAAGTGTAATCTTAGATTCTTGGAGCCATTACAGAGGTTTGTTTGTTTTCTTTTTGCACATAACATCGATTACTAGTCTCCCCTACCTATCCTCATAAATGGTCAGGGTATAGTTAACACATCCCATTAGAGCAGCATGTACACACTAATCTCGAGTCATCTTCCATTAAGGCTGAATTCAAAGCCAAACCATCTCCTGCATAATTTAATCTAAATGATTCTAGAAGAGGGTAAAGTTTCTTATCATAAAACACCTTCAGTTGTTTAAGTCGTTTTCCAAACTTCTTCTTAGTCAAATGTGATAAGTGCATATGACTGTTAACACCGGGTCTTTTCTCCTGTATTTGTAGCTAGCTGATCTCTGTAACTGTATTCTCATTTTGTTTTGGGATTGCCTGTTTGTTGTCAGCACTGAGGTCTGTGGATCTGCATGAGACGGGAAAACTGCAACACCAACTCGCCGTGGACTTGGATGAAAAAATCAGCATTCAGTGGCAAAAACATGGCTACCCCCTTATTGGATCACTGGTGTACTCTGTCAAAGAGATCGAGAACATTGCACGGATAATTGACAGGACTGGAGGAGAGAAAAATACTGTCATCATAATTTCTCTGGGTCAGCATTTCAGACCTTTCCCCATTGATGTTTTTATCCGAAGGGCCCTCAATGTCCACAAAGCTCTTCAGAGACTTCTCCTCAGAAGCCCAGACACTATGGTTGTCCTCAAAACAGAAAACATCAGGGAGATAAGCATCGATGTGGAAAGATTTAGTGACTTCCATGGTTACACCCAGTATCTTGCCTTAAAGGATATTTTCCAGGGTCTCAATGTGGGTGTCATTGATGCCTGGGATATGACAATTGCATATGGAACAAATGATGTCCATCCACCACAGCATGTGGTTGGAAGTCAAATTAATATATTCTTAAACTATATTTGCTAGGAAGCATATAACTCTGAAAGTCACTCATTGAAATTCAGAGACACAGTGCATCCTGCTGGTGTGCCGGGTACCAGGATGACACAGTTAGTCCAATGAGGTAATCTACACTGTGGTCCATGTGACCCACCCAGTTCAGCCTAAACAAGGCCCCAGACTGGGCTTCTGCTTCAAGTTGAAGCTCAAAAGAGTCAATGAAAGGTCCTACCTTTTTGATCAGAGCCACACTCTCTTCATAGATTGGAAGCTAGGATTCCTGTGGGTGAGACCTTTCTCCCTGCTGCTGCAAGTTCAGAAAACAATGAAGCAATTTTGTATAAAATTATTAAAAGGTCTTTGGTTCAATCTGTAGATATGTTTGTTAAGAATTTTCACATCCATATTTATCAGGGAAATTGAGCTTTTTCTTGGTCATGTCTCCGAGTTTGAAATCAGGCCAACATAGACTTCAAAGAATGACGTCGGTGGCCTTCCTTCCGTTTGTGATTTGCGGAACAGTCTGAGAAGTGGTAGTTAGGTTTTCTTCCACAAGTTTCATAGTAGTTAGTTACGAATCTGTCCAGCCCTGAACTGTTCTTTGGAGAGAGACCCTTAATTGCTGCTTCAATCTCATTGCTTATTATGGATCTATTTAAATTGTTTCTGCTTTCTAGATTTAATTTTGATAGGCTGTATGATTTTCAAAGTTTGTCTTTCTCCTAGGCTTTTGGGTTTTTGGAATATAAGATTTTGGATCAACCAAAACAAAATATGTATGGAAACAGTACCATGAAACCTGATATTTTGTATGCTAATTTTAGAATAAATAAAAACTAAACAAAAATTTGAAATGCAAGACATTACAATAGGAACAAATAATTAAAATTATTTTAGTAAATTTTTACTCTTATATACTAAATACAAAATTATAGTTGGTTTTTAATAAATATAATATAAATTATGTATTTTTCTTTTTTTTTGAGACATGATTTCTCTGTGTAGCCTTGACTATCCTGAAACTCCATCTGTAGATCAGGCTGGCCTTGAACTCAGAGATCTGCCTGCCTTTACCTCCTGAGTACTAGAATTAAAGGAGTGTGCCATCACTGCCCATCTTTATCTTTTGAATTTCTTTATTATCTTTCTTTATGGGGAGGGTGGATATACAATGCACATATGGGGGCCGGAGAATAATGTTTAGGAGTCAGTTCACTCCCTCCACCATGTGGGTGCCAATGATTGAACTCAGGTTGTCAGGCTCGGTAGCAAGTGCCTTTACATACCCAACCATCTCACTGAACATAAATTATACCTTTTAAGAAGAAGAAATACGGTTAAAGAGATGGCTCAGAGGTTCAGAGCACTTGTTGCTCTCCCAAGGGACCCAGGTTTGATTCCCAATACACATTTCCAGGGGACCCAACACTCTCTTCTGGCTTCCACAGGCAGCAGGCACACATGTGGTACACAGTCATATATTCAGGCAAAACACCAATACACATAAAAAATTTTATTGTATTTTCTTTTTATTATTATTATTAATTAGATTTATTAGTTTATTTTACATCCTGGCCAGTTTCCCCTCCCTCACCTTCTGCCATTCCATCCTGTATCCATTCCTCCTCTGTTTCTGTGCAGAAAGAGGCAGGCCTCCCAAGGGTGTCAACAAAGCATGGCATATCAATTTATGTATTAGGCTGGTCAAGGCAACCCAGTACCAAGAAAAGGTTCCTGCAAGCCAGCCAAAGCATTAGAGGCAGGCCCTGCTCCCACCACTAGGAGTCCCACCAGTAGCTCAAGATACTCAACTGTCACACAAGCTAGGTCAGTCCCATACAGGCTCCCTAGCTATTGGACCAGAGTTTTTAAGCTCCTGTGAGCCCAGGTTAGTTGTTTCTGTTGGTTCCCTTGTGATGACCTTGACCCTCCTGGCTCCATCTTTTTAATAGGATTCTCCCAGTTTGGCCAAGTGCTTTTCTGTGGATTTCTGCATCTGTTTCCATCAGTCACTGGATGAAGTCTCTCTGATGACAATTTTGGGAAGTTACCAATCTAATTACGGAGATGGACAGTTCAGACCACCTGTCCACTATTGCTAAGAGTTTTAGCTAAGGTCATCCTTGTAGATTCATGGAAGTTTCTCTTGCACCAGGTTTTTACCTGACCCCAAAATGCACCCCCCCATCAAAACATCTCTTTCATTATTCTCTCCCTCCAGCCCAATCCCTCATGTTCCCATCCTGGGTTGGCCCCCAGTCTACCCAGGGGGAATCTCTTCTATTTCCCAATCCCAGGGAAATCCATGCATCTCCATGCCCCATTTGGGCCCTCCTTGTTACTTAGCCTCTCTGAGGCTGTAGATTATAGCATGATTAGTTTTAAAACACAAACCATTTTGTTGGCATTCAACAGTTACATCAAGATATCATATTAACTTGGTAGGGTACTTATAAAACAACTCTCCAAATAAAGACTATCATTTCTAACTACTGGCTCCTTGTGATTTTTACATGATAGATTATCCCCCACAGTCATAGGATAGCAGAATACCAAACAAGGCTGCAGAACCCCAAAAGTCCTCTGACTATACTCTCCCATAGGACTGCTCTCTGTGAGAGAACAGCTAAATCTATAGCCTCATCATCTAGGAACAGGGGGTAACAGTGAAACACAGTGAGTGGGAGTTCAAAGACTTTGGTCTTGTTACAAGCCTTAATTTTAAGATTTTGGATAAGTTAAGTCACCTTCTTAGGCCATATTATTCCAAATGAAGAAATTAGCTTAAGATTCACAACCACAAAACTGTGTTCTATGTAGCTATGGGTAATATGGATAGTCCTTGAGACACTGGTTAGAGACACAAGAGTCGGGAGAGGTGTCTGGTAGGTTGAGTACAGGTTCCGCTGTGCCTCCTCAACCAAAGTGTCAGTCACTCTTACCTGTGTATGTCCATCTTCTGGGTCAGCCTTGGTTTGAAAGGGTAGTCCTAAACCTTGATTCACTTTGAAAGCTCATTTGGTTACTTAAAATCAACAATATTGATCAGCATCCTCTATACATACATGTTAACATTTTTAACTATTCATTTTAGTGGTTGAATAAGGCAATGAAATTTTCATCAAGTCCTTCATTACTATATTCTTCTTTAACTCTGCACTGCTCACTGAACAACTGCAGGAGCCAGATTTACTCTCACTGCACTGGAAGAACACAGGTGCAGCAGAACACTTTAAATCTGTATACTGTGTCCTTAGGGCAGGAAATGATACATGCTCTGTACATCTGCTTGGGACTCACTGTTCACAGTCCAGTGCCTAGTGTACACTCGGGCAGAGGTGGGAGGGTGTCAAAAACACTTATTAAGATGCTACCATGTTCCAGATACTGTTCTAATCTTTAGAGATATTGTGCAAGTAGTTGCAGAAGTTCTGGTTCAGCTCCCAATACCCACATCAGGTCACTCACAACTGCCTGTAACTCTCAAAGTAATCTGATACCCTCTTCTAAGAACACCCACATACCCATGGTGCACATAAACTCATGGAGACACACACATACACATAAATAAAATGGTTTTACTTTTGAGAAAAAAAAAAAAGCATTTGAAATATCTACCATCAAGACTTTACTACTAATGAAGAGACAGGATAGTTGACCAAAATATAAATAATTATGTAATGACTAAAACAAAGTACTATTTCATGCGCCAGTGCATGAACCCACACCCTTGAGTGTCTGACCAGCACAAATTGGACTCGGGTAGGGAAAGGTGGATCAAGGAGGACTTAGGAGAAGACTAGGAGTGAATATGATCAGAGCACATGTATCCATGTATGAATGAATTAAAATAGCACTATGCTAAAATAGATTATGGAATAGGTGATGGGGATAGAGTGTTGTGTGGCATTGACTGATGAGTTACAATAGTATCTCAGAGAAGATTTCAAGTAGTCTGGAAAAGAGGCAGCCATTAGAGAAATGGTAAAGAGAGGACCTAGGAAAGGAAGACTCTGTGATATCTAACTTGTGTAGATACTACACAGGCTACTGGGGGATATTTGTCACCAGTGGTTCTACTTGGCTGAAGTCTCTCAACCTGCCAAATAAGAACTGTCCACTGGTGCAATGGTGGCATTACTGTTATTGGCACCACCAACAGCTTATTGGTTAGATTTAAGACCTACTCCACAAGAAGGAACTTCCGATACGGTAAGCCAAGGCAAAGACCTGTGGCTAGGGAGAGCGAGGTTGCGGGGGAGCATGAAGAAGAGAAAGGAGGCTCAATGACATCCTCTCAACCCTACTTCATCTTCAGGATCTTAACTGGAGATTTCAGCTTAAACAGAGGCCAGAGAGGTTTGCATGGCTACGCAGTCCCAGTCAAGATAAGGTGCCACCCATTATTATCTGGGCTTCAGTATTTTGTGCAAAGTGACCTGATAAATTGTCAGCTTTGTGTGAAGTATTTTTCTGGTAGATACTGTCTTCCTCTGGATGGCACCACCTTTCCTTATTCCAGCATGATCCTGGAAAACTCCAATTTCATGGAAACATTTGTTACAATAGTCTGATGGCTAAAAGAAAACAGGAAAGGCACCCATAGATGGCTAGTGCCATGAGCCTGCAGCAAAGAGAGAAATGCCATTTCCACAGAGGGTGCTGGTTACTGTAGATATCCATCCAATCACACTGCTTATGTGACCCAACAGTAATAAATGAAACTGTTATGTAACTGTTAATGTGACCCAACAATCATAAGTGAAGGAAAATAAGAAATCCATGTCAACACCTCCAAGACCAAAGAAACATTGCAGGAGAGGAATGAGTTAGAGTCACTCCTGGGGCCTGGTTCTGCCAACCACCTGTAGCAGAACAACCTGGAAGACAGAGATTGGTGGGGTGGGTTGTTTCACTCAAGCCCAACTGAGGAAACAAGTTAGAAAGTATCTGCCTTGCAGAAAAGTGGTCCCTGCTTTCAAAAAGGGATGTCATCTCAGGAGGTCTTAAGGAGTGGTGGGAGGGAGATCTCTGCACTTGAAGAAGTTGGATCCTTGCTTTGACAAGTTCTTTATTTTTCTTCAATTTTTGAAGATTATAATATATTCATATCGTTTCTCCCTTCCATTACTCCCTCCAGACCCTCCCATATATCCGTCCTTACTCTTCATATATCCGTCCTTACTCTTTTTCAATTTCATGGCTTCTTTTTTTTTTTTTTTATTAAGTGCAGTTACTTAGTTGCCTGGACTTCTTTCTGTAGGATTGAGGCTTTTCCCCATCCAGTGTGGCATGTCTATTGGTATCTTCCTTGTTCAGTTGACATTTGGGCTGCTGTGTTGATAAGACTTTATTGAATGTAGCTTTTGACATTACTAGGAGACATAACCTCAGAGCAAACTCCCTAGCCTTTGGCTTTTATAATCTTTCTAAATATTTCCCCTCTTCTACAATATTCCTTGAGCCTTAGTAAGGGGGATCTGAGTTGTAGATATATTCATTTGGACTGGGATCTATATCTCTGCATTTTGATTGGTTGTGATTTTCTGTAATAGACTCCGTCTGTTGCAAAAACTACGTTTCCTTAATGAGGAGTGGAGACTACACTTATCTGTGGGTATAAGGACAAATGTTTATAGATAGTTGTTAGGGATTATGCTGGTTTAGTAAAGTAGTGGTTCTCCTCCAAGATTCACTATCTCTGAGTAATTGATAAGTTTCTAGTATCAAGCAACTTCTTGCTGAGTGGGTCTTCAGTCCACTTCAGAGCCAAGGTATGCCAAGGTTACTGCCAAGGTATGTGTGCCACTACTGTGCCCTTTGGGTTATTGTACCACGCTAGTTGTTGTTGTGGTTCATAGACAACTGTTGGTTGCTTCCCTCTTTTGGAAGCTTGCAAAGCATCTTCTGGTACTATAAAAGCTAGTCTTCAAGGAGGTCAGTTTCAGCTTGGGGACGTCTGAGCCCTGTTTCTGAAATGCATGGTGTCTTCTGCAATAGGGACTTTTAATGGGAAATGTCATTCTGTAAATATGTTTCTCTTGTTGGTTAATAAATAAATCCCCATTAGCCAATAGGAAAACAAGATGGGCAGGACTAGGAGACAAGGAGGATTTGTGGAGAGGTAGGAGGAGAGTCAAGATGTAGGGACTTGAGAAGAACTCCGGACCCTCTCTCCGGTAAGATAAGACGACGTGGAAATACTTAGATTAATAGAAATGGGTCAATATTTAAGACAGAGCTAGCCGATAAGAAATGCTAGTAACAGGCCAACAGCTTTATATCTAATACAGTAAGTGTCTCTGTGTGTTATTTGGGGCTGGCATGGCAGTGAGACCAGGCTGGCGGGAAAACTGCCCACAACAGATTTACCTTCCACCTCTGGGGAGTAACCAAGGGTAATAGCAATAGGCCATATGTTTTGCGTGTCTCTTGGACAGCCCTGATCAACAACTTAAAAGAGGGCTCCTCATGTCTGGTATTGGTTGTTCTGTTAGATGGTCTTTGGCCTTTCAAGGGAGCATTGTCAGCCTAGATGAGAAAATTTAAACTATACATGTATATTTATATGCAAAATTACATGTATTATAGTGGGGTTTTTAGATAAATAGTTAATAGTGTGATTTTTATGACTTGTTCTGACGTCTTTATTGTTATTTCACTCCAATATCTTTATTTGTTGAAGTCCAGATGTTTATTATTCAAGCAGTTCTTTATTCAAGCACAAACTCTGACCTAGTTATGGCCCAGTGACTGCAAAGCCTGAAGTCAACCCTTGGGACTCAACAAAGCCATAGAGCCAGCAAAGTGCAGAGGAAGAAATCAGAAAAGGGGGTTAAATGCACTGTTGGCTTAAGCTTTGCTGGTGATGCTCTCTCTAGCAGCTAATGAAACAATATATAAACAGCAATAGGAAATATAAAAATGATTTATTCTTTAAGTGAACCCAGAGTCTGTGTCTCTGTCTTCCATTACCTTTCTAGGTCCCTGTGCTGCTGGACGCTGCACTGGCCATGGAATTTTTCTCCCTACCCCTTCCTTAAAGACCTGACCTTTTCCATTTTCTGGATCAAATTCTTCCAGTAGTCATTTGAGTGATCAATAAGACAGAAATTTTTTGTTGAAATTCTCTTTCAACCCAGACTTTCTCTGTGTCCCTGTCAGGACTAGGTGTGAGTTAGACCCTCACCAGGCTGTCAGGATGGAGACCAAGAACCCTATAGGTTTCACAGCTTGTTGCTTGATGACAGTTGTAGCCAGCTGGCATGTGGCTACTTTTTGTCCATAGACTGAAGAATTAAAAGAGCTCAGAGCAAACGAAAGTAAACTTCATTGTCGAGCATTACAGATACCCCCCTCCCAAGGAGAGGAAGGAATGCAGAGCTTAGAGACTACCTACTCTCAGGGTGGGTGGGGGGACTAAATTTTTATTTGTATTTAAGTAACCCCCATTTGGTAACCTTACTGTCATACTGGACCTAAGGCATTCAAGGGTCCCTTTTGCTGTAGATATTAGGTCCCTTGCTTCTGTTCACAAACAAGCAGCTGCTAGTTGTTAGAATCTGTCACCAAATCAAGGTAGATCTCTAGCCCCCCTCTCCCCCGCATCTGGGTTTTGTATGACTTGAGAAAAAAGAACCTTAATAGGAAAGAACCTAATGCAGAGAAAGGGAAATGGTGAGTCATCTCCTTCCTGTCTTTCTTTTCTACTGCTCTTTTGTGCTCTGATCATTGCTCTGCTCTCCGGTCTTGCTCTGCATTCTATCCCTTCCTCTCCCTCTCTCCCTCTCCCTCTCCCTCTCCCTCTCCCTCTCCCTCTCCCTCTCCCTCTCCCTCTCCCTCTCCCTCTCCCTCTCCCTCTCCCTCTCCCTCTCCCTCTCCCTCTCCCTCTTTCTCCCTCCTTCTCTTTCCCCCTCCCTTTCTCCCCCTCCTTGCTCTTCTTTCTCCTTTGTTCACAAAGCTTTTGCCATATTGCACAAATACAAAGCTTTCATTGTTAACTACATTAATTTTGAAAGCTAAAGTAGATCACAGAAGGAAGAAGTATCTCGCCAGACAACTATAGCCTCAAGTGGAAGCGGAAAAGGTTATTTCGGATAGGCAAAAAGGAGGAAGGTGAGTTTCAAAGAGCTTCATTTGGACTGAGCAAAAGCCTGCTGCCTCCACATGCTTTGCTTTTACTTTTACTTTTTTTTTCTACAATAATTTGGGTTGTTCTGCTACAAAGTGTGGTGTAAATGTTTCCTTCAGATTAAAACCTTTCTTTCTAGCAGGGAGTTCCTAGGACTCAGGGACAGAATCTAAAAAACATTCTAGAATCCCAGAAAGCTACAAGATTGCAAGGCTCCTCCCAAAAGTTATAAAAGCATTATAAACAACTGATAGCCCAGTGCAGCAGTGTGCAGGACAGACCAGAAAGCTCCAGGGACACAGTTTAAGGGAGTCATCACCCATGCCGCGGTGGGCTCCCTGGTGATGTGGCTGCCTTTGAGCCACCCATGTTCCTTCCTGTAAGTAACCCAAGCAGAATTATGGGTTCACTTAAATAGACTTGGGAGGGATTGTGCCTTTGACTGCTCTCTGTGCAGCATGTAGCATGAGCAGATGCTTGTAGTATCTACCCGGGGAAAAGTCCCACAACAAATACCAGTAATACTTCTTTGTAGTTGATGATGCTGCTTAGCTTGGTTTTTCTCATGTGATATTATTGTGCTGGGATATGCCGTGGGATGTTGGGGTGTGAGAAAACTTGTGGTTTAGGATTACTCTGGAAAGCTTTCTAAAGGGAGGGTGTCTTCCTGTTGGACTGGTGTCGTTCTGTAGAAGGTTGTCCTCTTAAGTCAGAAAAGCAGAGGCATCTTTTTAAAATTTGTCTTTGGGTGTTTTGCTTTGTGGGTGTATTTAACATCCAAAAGAATCATGGGGAAGATTTACCATACTGTGACTGTCTTCCCTCTAGCTCTTCCCCTTTAACTAGTGCCTGGGGCATTGCCTCTGAATGCCAGCTTGGGTCTTCCAGGAGATACTCTTAACTATTTTTTAAACTAGTAATTCAGATTAATACCCATGTTATTCACATACAGAATTACATAGGATTTTTATGGGCCTGAGTGAGAGATCTTTTGTGATCTACACACAGTGAATTACCTGGACCCAAAGTCCAAGTAGTTTAAAACATAGCAGACAAACAAGACAGCAACATACGCTTCCAAAAATGACTGTATTAATTTGTAGTCTCACCAACAGCAGAGTCATACAGAAGTTGTGACTCACATTATAACCCAGCTGAATTTCAGCCATCAATGGTAATATGCTTTAACTTTAGAAAATACATTCATGTAACCCATCACACCTGAAAATGATTTTTTAAAAATGATGTAACTACCCTGAAGAATCAGAAAAGGCCTTTTGAGGCAGCTCACCTTCTAAGTGTGTTAAAAACAGGGAAGTGTTTCTTTCAGAAAATAACTTCCTCAGTCAAACAGCACCACTGAAAGAGCAAACACTGCATATTAGACACAGATGTTCATGCACACTTGGTGAAAAATTTAAACTAGCAATAAAGGTGAGGCAGATAAAGCATTCAGTAAGTTACTTAAAATTGTTTCTGCTCTGATGTGTTGCTGGTAAATCTTACAGAATAAATCATAAGAATTTTTATGTATCAGAATATATTATAAAAGAAATATATATGCATGTATTTAATTAAATACACACACACACACACACACCACACACACACACACACACACACATACACTGTGTGTGTGTAGCCTTTCAGCATCAACCAACAATGGGAAGGAGGTGTCCCTAGCTGATATCACTAGCTGGGGAGCTGTTTACAGCCAGTGGGTTTTGTAAGAAAGGTTGCTTTCTTTAAGGGTATGGCCCCTGGAAGGTCTAAGACGCTGTAAAAGATAATCCCATATCCATGATTTTGTGAGCAATACCAGTTGGATTCAGCGAGTCATTAAAAAATAAAATTAAAACCAGGACATGAAGTTGGAAAGGAATGGGCTGGGTCTTAAAGGAGTTAGAAGTCATAATGTGAGAGTGACTATGATAAAAATACATTATGTGCACTATGAAGTTCTTAACGAATTTAAAAAAATAGATAGATAGATAGATAGATAGATAGATAGATAGATAGATAGATATTTAGATATCTCCGTGGCTCACTGATTAAGAGCACTTGTTGCTCTTCTGAATCTTCCAAAGTCCCAGGGTTCAATTCCCAGCATCCACATGATGGCTCAACACCATCTGTAGTTACAGGTCTAAGCAATCTGATATCTCCTTAGGCACAGGCATGCAAGTGGTATGCAAACATACGTGGAGGAAAGAACACATATACATAAAATGAAATATATATACTGAAAATACATACATACGCAAGTAAACATACACATGTGTATATCGTATATATCTACACATGTAGGTTTTATATTTCTAAAACCCTTAAACTAACTTATAGCTTCCTAGTAGGAACAAATGAAAAAGAAACTGAATAATTTTTATTTTCAATCAGAATGAAGCATCAGAGAGCAACCAAGACAGTGGAACCAGAGGGATCTAGAGTCTAGAAAAAACAGACAAGAACAAAGTAATTAGGTATCTAACAGGAAAGTGAAGTAAACCTTTAAAGAAGCAATGTGCTTTAAATATGTCAAACACTTGACAACACAGAATTACACTCCGCAAAAATAGCCCTCAGTATAAAAATAAAATAAGAGGGAAAATATAATTTTGAGAACCTGTCACCAGAAGTTTTAAAATTACAGAATATCATAGGTAGATGTTAAGTAGAAAAAAAAAATATCCCTAAATGATAAAACAGAAATGTAAGAAAGTATGAAAAAGGAGGAGCTAGATGAATAAGTATTCTACAAAAATAATAATTTATAGTATATGAATAAAATAGCTTAAAATTGAAATTACCTGGCAAAGCTAACAACAACAAACATGTGAGATAATTCAGTGTAAATGTAGTATAATTTTATAAGCTTAGGAAATAAGGGCTTTGCTTCTGAGCTGATGCCCTGAGTTCAGTTCCTGGAAACTACATTGAAGGAAAGAACTGACTCTCCTCCAAATTGCCTTGGGGGTGGGGGGGTGGAGAGGTGGCTCAAAGGTTAAGAGCCCTGGCTGTGCTTCCAGGGACCCCAGGGAGTTCAATTCCCAACACCCACATTGCAGCTCGCAGCTGTCTGTAGCTCCAGTTCCAGAGGATCTGACACCCTCACACAGACATACATGCAGGGAAAACACCAATGTACTTAAGTAAATATAAATAATTATTTCTTAAAAATTGTCTGAGAAAAAAAAAATCAAGGCCAGTCTGATCTACCAAGTGAGTTCCAGGACAGCCAGGAGTGTAACACAGAGAAACCCTGTCTTGAAAAACAAAACAAAACAAAAGTGTCTTCTCTTCTCCACATACACAGTAGCATGAGAGTTCATATATGTGTGCACACGACACAGAGAGAGAGAGAGAGAGAGAGAGAGAGAGAGAGAGAGAGAGAGAGGGAGGGAGGGAGGGAGGGAGGGAGGGAGGGAGGGAGGGAGAGAGGGAGAGAGAGAGAGAGAGAGAGAGAGAGAGAGAGAGAGAGAGAGAGAAACTAAAAAACGATGACTCAAAGGGGCATGTTGAAATCTCTTAAATACACTAGAAATTACGTAAGCAGCCTGTATAACTGGCACTCCAAATCCTTTGGGAAAATAGAATGATTTTATTAAATCCTGATTAACAGAGAAAAATCAAAAAGGCCAAAGGAAGAGCATAGGTAGAGAGGACAAATAAATTCCAAACAGAAAGACAAAGTATGAAGGTGGGTTGATAAAACATGTCAAATTCACATGAGAAAGTTCCTGGTGGGAAAAAACAAGTTGTTTGTGTGGGACTACCATGTTCCAGTAGAAAACTCCTGAAAGTATGGATTAATTTTTTAAATTACTTTGGATACATTTCAGGATGGTAAAAATAAATCAAATTAAAATTGAAAATTGTCAGACTCTGGAGGAAAGTGGGTCCCTGAGGAAGGAAGCCATGCTGGTGGGAACTACATGGTCTTTTTACTCAGCCAATTAACCTTGAAGTCACCCACAAAGCGGTGGAAAATTGTGATCATGAAGGCAATACATGATAAGAATCTAAGGCAGTTGGAAGGGCAGGAAGCATTTTTGGGAGGTAATCCCAGGAGAAAATCTGAAACAGGAAGAGCCTGGAGACTTACAGAGAAGGCAATTGGTCTCAAGTCCTTAACTGGGTGCTCAGCTGTCTGTGCTCAGGGACACCACAGGGCCTCACAGAAATCAGCTTACCTGACACACAAGGCATGTCATCTGTGACCCACTGCAAGGAACCATGCTGCTGTTTGTAGTCTAAGAAGACTGAGAGACTTGGTTACAGGCAGACCGGCACTGGTGCCACCCATTTCTACCACTTCAGCCCTCTCAAGTACCGTGGTCAGTAAAGATTCATGTTTAAAATAAACCACAACATACTAAACCATCAGGTGCATAGACTCAAGTCTATACATGTTCAGACAAAGCAGAGGACTTAGTGTTTGTTTCTAGAGTCTAGCAGGCTTTTTGCAGTAAAAATATTCAACCACTCCAGTATTTATGAAAGCCTTTGTCTATGTAGAGGACTGTTTATGAAAACTCACAGAAGCTTTCCTGGGCTTGCAATAATTCACATGTTCATAAGATGATGAAAAGGTTGAAATGTAGAGTGTGGGACTGCAGAAATGGCTCAGTAAGTGAAATGCTCACCACACACGTACTGGGAGCTGAATATGCATCCCAGAACCCATGTGAAAATCCCAGCATGGCAGCACACACCTTTAAGCCCAGCCCTGGGAAAGAAAAGACAGGAGACTCCCTGAGGCTCCCTGGCTAGCCTGTCTAGCCAAATCAGCAAGCTCCAGGTTCAGTGAGACAGGTCAGAGAAAGACACCAAACACTGATCTCTGCTGACCACATGCTCCCACATGAACAACCATGTGCAATGAACACACACACACACACACACACACACACACACACACACACACCACACCACAATGATGATAGTGTATTATAGGCTGAGTGTTTTGCCACTTTCTTAATTCCATCACTCAGGAGGCAGAGGCAGATGGATCTCTGTGGGTTTGGGACCAGCCTGATTAACATAGTGAGTTCCATGCTAACCAGAACTACATAATGAGAGTTTGTCTCAAAACACAAACAAAAAGGGACTATATTAGTGAAAAGTACCAATCTCTGGAGTTCCTACATTCTACACTGATGCAAACAAATTAGGTAAGGCAGGATATAAATGAGGAGATATAAGTAAAGTGGTTCAAAGCCCTTATAACTCTGTACAAAAGACAGATAGTTATGGTTTTCATTAGTTATCATAAAAAGTAAGTTATATATAAAACTTAGACTCACAAAGATAAGATAGATGATAAAATATTTTCATTAACTTCTGCCCAATGTTAGTGGACTAAATATTGTTAACTATAGCTCTTGCTTCATAACTGTTTTGATATATATAACCTTACTGTGTTAAAGTTAAAACCTTTCTTTTTATTTAGACAGAAAAGAGGAGATGACGAGGGAATGCCCTTCTGTATGCTGTTAATATTTGTTTCTCTTATTGGTTGATGGATAAAACACTTATTGGACAGTAGCAAAGCAGGAAGTGTGGGGGGGGGCTACCAGACCAGGAGAACTCTGGGAAGAAGAAGGGAGAGAGAAGCTGCCAGGAAGATGCTATGTAGCTGCAGAGGAAGAAAGGAGACCAAGCATCACCAGTAAGCCCAAGACCATATGGAAATACATAGATTAATCAATATGAGTTAATAAGAGAGAGCTAACCAATAAGAAGCCAAAGCCATCAGCCAAACAATTTACGGTTAATATAAGCTTCTGTGTATTTATTTGGGACTAAACCAGGTAGAACAGAAAACTCCATCTACACAGCAGTTAAGAACACTGACTGATCTTCCAGAGGACCCAGATTTGTGTTTCAGAACCCACAAAGTGGCTATCTGTAACTCCAATTCCAGAGGATCCAACACATTCCTTTGGGCTCTATGGGTACTGTACACACACAGTACCCAGACCTACATGCAGGAGCACACACACATAAAATAAATATAAATAAATCTCTACAAAGAAAGAAACATGCACAAACAAGTTTATTATGTGTATTATTATATGTAACCCAAGAAAAGTTCATCTATTTAAGAACCCAAACTTGGATCTGTGTTTTTCAGGGACCAGACACACAGCAAGCAGAAGAGAGGGCCATAGCTGACTGAGAAATGACACAAGGGAAGTTTAGGGATAATAACATGTCAGTGTCGAGTGTGGAAGCTACACAGACATAAGCATTTCTCAACATTTTTAGAACTTTGTATTTAGATGCATGTATGTTTGTTGTATGTAAATTATACCCTACTAAAATGTTAGCTTTTTTTTTTTAATCAAGGTAATCTATAAGCAGTAAGTTGGAAAGACCTCTTTACCAGGCAGCAATAGTAACGACAAGAAAAGGAGTATGAATAAAAAAGATACTGAGCTCCAGATAGAAACAAACAGCCTTCACCACTGGGCGTGGCATAAGGAAGTGGGTAACCAAATAACAGTAGCTGAAACAAGAAAATATGATGAGATTTCATTTCTCCTCTTGTAACTGTCTACTCAGGTTCTCTCTTGAGTGCCTGTGGAGTGATGGACCCTCCCCTAAAATGGGTCAATAGAGTGAATCTCTCTGTTCACTATCCTCTTATGTGATGTCCAGCTACGTCTCTAATTATGAATACCAACAACAGATCTGTTGTGTGGCACTCATTAGAGAAGACTACTAGGGCACTGGCTTAATCCAATGAAACATCTTTATTAGCTGACCCACTACTACACTGGGTGTTTGGGACCCCAGTGTAGCCCCAAGCCTTTCTTGGGGTAAGCTTTTAAGCACAAAATCACATCCAGGGTTGATATATTTTAATTAATAAGAACAGCTAGTCAGTTAGCCAAGAAGTATCAAAATATATTTAGAGACTCTCCCAGAACTATAGCCTTCAATGAATTAAGTCTTTGCTTTAGTTTTTGCAGTTGAATCTGTCTACTTCCTGAGTTTTATGGCCAGGATGGTACCTCTGTTGTAAGGTATTCACTAGAGACATAGGTTTAAGCAACTAGGAAGTATTTACTAGACAGCTGGCAAATACACTGGGTGTTCAGGTTGCCAGTATAGCACTAAGCCTTTCTGAGGGTGAACTTTCAAGCGCGCGTGCACACACACCAACGACAACAAAAATGTCCTGTGTTGACATACTTCAGTTAACAAGAACAGTTAACCAAAAGCAGAACTACAGAAGCAAAAAGTGAGGTTAATACATTTTGAAGCTTTCCCAAAACTGTATGGATTATGATGGATTAGGCCTTCGTTTTAGTTTTGGCATGTGGTGCTATCTACATGCTGAGTTTTGCAGTCTAGATGATACTTCCATCATGAAGTCAATTGTGCTAAGGTATGGGAGCCTAGAAGGGTCTGGGGTCCTGTTACATTCCTTCCCCACTGGTATGAGTGAATGAGTCAAATCATGAACTCATCATGTTGTAGTTTAAGATGCAGGCTCTCTGTTAATCCAATTAGAATGAGAACTAAAGGCTCTGTCAGGGCTGATAGCAAAGTAGCTAGCCAGGGGGACCAAGAGAACAGACTGGTGCCAGTTATCTTACTTATGTCTTTGCCTTTTTCTCTTTTTGAGTTTTTTTTTTTTTCAACCAAGGCAAGACTTTAAAATATTACCCCTGCTCAATTAATGTAGCAATAACAGGGTTTTTTTTTCCCAGAACCGTGTGTGTGTGTGTGTGTGTGTGTGTGTGTGTGTGTGTGTGTGTGTGTCTTACAAGAGATTCTCTGGTCCCACCAAGTCCCGCCACCCTTCTCAGCCCCAAACAAAACACGTGGATGCTATATTAATTACAAAACTGTTGTCTGATGGCTTGGACTTCTTATTGGCTAGCTCTGTCTTAATTATTAACCCGTTTCTATTCATCTATGTATTGCCATGAGTCAGTAGCTTACCCGGTAAGATCCTGGCATGTTGTTACTCCTTTGGCAGCATAGCGACTCTGTCAGGCTCCTTCTGCCTACCTTTCCCAGAATTCTCCTTGTCTCCTAGTCCCACCTACCTTCCTGCCTCATTGACCAAAACTAGAGAAGCATATATATATGTATATATATATATACATATATACATATATATATACACATATATATGTGCATATATATACATATACACACACACACATATATATATATATACCTTTATTTTTTAAGAAGTATAAACCTTTTTAATTTTGTGGAATCATTTTTGTAAGGGAATCAAACTATTGTTTTAATTCAGAAATGGAAACTTTTAATACCTCGAGGTCCTGATCAACCTGTCTACTTAGTTTGGAAAGAGACACATTAGTTAAACTATTGGTATATACCCATCAAGTGGTCTCAGGCTCCGTAATAGTATTACTGTCCAGATGAATTAAACAACAATAAAGCAGAATAGCAGGCATCAGAACAAGGGGAAGTTTGTAAGTTAAGTCCTCTGATTTTAATTTGGGGTACCCCAGTCATGGTAAGTTTTGTCAGTCAATGGACTGACAGTATGATTAACTGCCTATGTAGTACAGGGGCCAGGTGTCTAATCATAACCAGCAATCCTGGCCAAATTGTGGCTGGGAATAATTAACTGTATCCTCAGGGTCCTTTCTTGTGGCATCCAGTCTGATTTCCCAGGTTTTTCCTGTTTCCCAAAGGCTGGAACCTTTCCTAAGAAACTTTTCATGAAGCCTCCATTTTACAAACCCATATATATATATATTTCAATGAAAATTCCCTTGTTCCTGGCAATTAGGGGACCCAGTCACAGGGCACACATAGAATTGTAAACTCTGTATTCCTATCTCAAAAGATAAGCCCCCATATCTTTCCTATCTTCAGTACAGCTAGCCATTTAAATTGGACATCAGTGAGCAAAAGTCAAGGTGAATACAGGGTTGCTGGTCTGCACTACAATACCTTCCCTATCTCTGTCTTCCTCAGTTCCCAGAACCAGGCCAGAGGGCGGTGAGGGTTGAACCATAACCCTGTATTCATACCAAACACAAGTCAAAAGGAGGTAGAGGGGCAGGGAATGGAAGAGCCTACTCTACTCAATAAAATCTTAATTTCAATAGATCCTTAGCCTGGGAGACAGTCCATTTGAGAGCAGTGTCTGTGGCTTCCCCCGCACCTGGGTGTGGTAGATCTGTGATGTAATGGCAGCCACCTTCATCACCATAGGAGTGGGAAGAATCACTCGTAGGGTCCTCTTCAGATTAGCTCCAGCACCCCTTTGGCTGCTTCCTTGGCCCAGACAGTATCATTGAACTGAAACAAGGAAAAACACATGATGATTTGGAGGTCCGCTGGGTCTCTCCCAGACACTTTATGGAGGACTGTGGTGCCTGTAGTGACTTGAGAGAGAAATGGTTGGAGAGTTCTGCCAACTGCTGCTCTCTGAGCCTGGGAGGCAGCAGTGGTGGTAGTGGGGTACCTCCTATATGGGGTACAGTGGGACAAAGCAAAAGAAGGAGGCCTATCCATCCTTTGCTGCATTCCAATGAGAGTTTTCTTAGAGGCTGTTTAATGTCTTGGGATTTTTTGTTTTTTGTTTGTTTGTTTGTTTTAACATGGCTAAAACGCTGAAGTCTATTTGCACAATGAATTTGGCAACCTATGTTTAACACTTTAGCTATTAATTGAGAGGTTTGGGTTATGAAAGTCAGGTCATTGTCAGAACCCAATACTAGGTGGAGGCCAAATCAGGGCACTGAAGGAACCTTTAAGCCACTGTAAGAGCAGTTTCAGTCTGGGTGTGGAACACTTCTTCATATGTGGGAAAGGTATCTATAAAAATTAGCAAGTACTGTTATCCTCACCCAGCAGGCTGCTTTCCCAGAGTTCACTGGGATATTGGGCCCTCATTCTGACCCCTTCCCAGGGAAGGGCTCTCTGTCTTGGATTTACTTAAGCACAAACCTGGCATCTGGCTGAGACATCCCACACAAGGCCATTCAGTCTAGGTATAAAATACCTTGTTCTGAGCAACTTAGAAAGGTTTGTGGAGACCAGATGGGTATCCTGGTGAAGGTCCATTACCAGAGTCCTGCCAATTGTTTCTGGGAGAATGATCAGTCCCCTTAGTGTCCTCTTACCTATGGGTTTGCCCTTTTCTTTCCTATTCTATTCTTGTCTTTTCTTTTCCATGGAATCTAACATAGCACCGGGTCCAGGTATGTCATGAGACATCATTAGGCTCCATTGATCTTTATAACCATTTGCCAGGCAGCCAGGTTAGTGGCCAGCAGCGGAGGGCAGCAATTCGTAGGGGAAACAATACAGTCTCTAGGAGGCCAAGATGTTTTAATGTCCCTTTCCCAGTGGTGGGAAGACCTCTTCCTATGGATCACATCATGGGCAGAGCAGGCAGTAAAAGCATGCTGACTGATAGTCCTTTATCGTGGTAAACTTTCCTCTCCCCATTCTGAGAGCCTGGGTCAAATCAATCAGTTCTGCTCTCTGGACTGAGGTATCTGGCTTAGGCCCAAATTGATTCGGTTAAAGTAACTATTGCAGCTCCCATGTTCCTGGTTTTATTTTTCATCGCACGGCAGTCATGGATGTGTACCTGGACCATCAAGCAAAGAGTAGCTGACTTGACAGCGTGGTAGGTTTCTCAAACAGGACTGGAGGGTAGGACAGGAGTGGGGTCTGATACTGGGTCACATAGTCATTAAACAGCCAGCATCCTGAGAACGCCTCGGAGAAGGGCTTCAACCACATCATGGGCTGCTGTGAGTATAAGATCTTGACCTAGAGTTAACTTTTCTTTATCATTAAACTAGTTGCAGCTTCCATAGCTCTTAGACAGAAGAGCCATCCTTGGGCTACAGGGTTCAATAGTTTGTACAGGTGTATCATAGAGCATTTTCGATTTTCATGGGCCCCAAAGTTTGGGTTAAAACTTCTTTTGTCTTTTGTTTAGTCTCAATCCAGATTAAGGGTTTAGTTGCCCACCCCCCTTCATGCTGGTGTAGAGGCCTTGCTATTTCCACAAACTCTGGTACTTAGAGGCAGCAATACCCAGCTGCACTTAGGGTCCCTGGAACGTGTCTCTTAGTTGAGATCTTAGTTGAATGATAGCAGCTGTCCTACTCTGAGATAGACTCCTTTGCCTCCCCTCAGCTGGGAGCCAAGATAAGTAGCCTCTGGTGTACAAAGTCAGGCTTTCTTAGTTGACATTTTATAGCCCAAAGTCTGCAACTCTGACAGCAGTTGCTCGGTGGCCATTTTATAATCTATTTTCCCAGGAAATCTTTGACAGAAGCACAAGAAGTTCACATTAGTTTTTAAACCCTGGTCCAGGAATGATGCTCACTGTAACCTCCCTCTAAGTCTGTCCATTTCAAAGCAAAAATGGCTCACCTCTGCCAATGGGAGCCTGGAGAATGCATCTTTTGAGTCCAAGACAGCTGTTTCTCTGAAAGAATCAGGCTCATGTGAATCAGAGGTCCCAGGTTTCTTCACAGGCAGGAGAGCTATAATTTAGGGTGACTAGCAGGGTACCCAGATGCCTGTCTGTCCAAGCCAGGCAATATAGACTGCAATTTTCCTTTTTGTTTGAGGGTCACTGGGTATTGTTTAATCTGGACAGGAGTAACTGAACTGGCTAGTCGGACAATTATAGGGGCTTGGTGTTAGGCCAGTCCTGGGGAGTTGGTTTCTGCTCTGTATCTTTTGATTGGACACAGAACTTCCATCTAGGAAATATTCTTCTGACAGAGGGTGAGACAGCGACATGTTTCTGGGTATGTGTAGGTCTGTGTCTTATCAACAGAGAAGGTGATGGTAGCTTTCAGTTTATGCAAAAGGTCTTGTCTCAGTCAGTTGACTTGTTAAACATGAGCTATCTCCAGCAACTGTCATCTGCTTATACATTTCCTTTTTTTTTTTTTTAACTTTTTTCTAATATCTTGTGATGACTGGGTGACAAAGGAAATATTTTTAGCACCTATTTAATATTTCTTTTAAAATAAGTTGTTTAGCCAGGTGTTGGTGGTGCGCGCCTTTAATCCAGCACTCGGGAGGTGGAGGCAGGTGGATCTCTGTGAGTTTGAGACCAGCCTGATCTATAAAAGCTAGTTTCAGGACAGTCTCCAAAGCCACAAAGAAACCTTGCCTTGGAAAACCAAACTAAATAAATAAATAAATGTTTGAAGCCCCCTTGGTCAGTTCTGGGCAGAAGGGAAAGTCTATCCTGTCCAGGCTATGTTGCCTGACAGCCATGTCCTTGCCCAGGGCAGGAGCTGTTGCTTGTTTCCTTGCTTGTTTTGATATTTTTTGTTTGTTCATTTGTTTTTTTACTTTTTTCAGAGAATAATGAGTTGTATGAATCGTTTGTTGAAAATCAGAAACAAATTTGAAAGAGAAAGGAATGGAACTTTCTTCCTTCCCCTTCCCTGGGACGATCAGGCATGGAGTAGAGCAGAGGGGGTACTCACCTGGGGGAACTATTTCCCCCCTCTCCGTGTGCATTCCTCTTAGATGGCAATGAGGATGAGAGACCAGGCTCCTCCTCACCTCTACACAGGAGTCTGTGAGCAGGAGTCAAGCAACAAAGGAAGCAACACTCCTGCTCCTGGAGTGAGACAAGCAGAGGGGGTGTGGAGGGGGTCTCTGGATGACCTGCCAGAGCTAAAGGGATTCAGATCCCCATCGGGCCTTATACCAGGTGGAGGGAGGGTCGCACACCATAGAAAACCAGTGGTCAATACAAGGAAACAAAACATAGAAAGACAGAGAGAGAGAGAGAGAGAGAGAGAGAGAGAGAGAGAGAGAGAGAGAGAGAGAGAGAGAAAAAAAAGCTAGGGTGACCACCACACATTTATACACCTGAACAGACAGAGGGACCCAGTGATGTCTCACATCAAGGGGCAGCTACAGAAAGCTTTGTAACAGGGACAGCTCTCTGGAGGACAGACTTCAGTGAATCAGCTCAGCTTTATTCCAGAGTATAAGGAATATATAGGATTGGGGGTAGGGCCTGAGGACAAAAACTAGTTTTCATTAAGTGGCATTCTCCTATCACAAGACTTTGTATGTGGCAGTAGGGTCCTAGCAAAATGGCTAGAATACTTGCCTAATTTACCATGTGGGTCATCAGGGGAAGAGCATTTGCAGGTATCTATGTCAAGGGTCACCCTTGAGATAAATCAAGCAGCCTTGGTCTAGAGACATCCTCCAGATAAGGCTGGGTAGAGAGCAGAAAGTTTTGCTGAGGGGAGGGAGTCCTCCATGTTGCTAAGCTTAGAGAAAACTGCCAGGCTATGGTAGACTGCAATCTCTGATCAGCAGGGCCTTCCAACACCTGTGTCTCGGAGGTCTGGTCTCTGGGACCTCAGTGGTACCTCCAGAAATGTTG
Organism: Cricetiscus sungorus; assembly: GCA_030556225.1. Taxonomy (NCBI): domain Eukaryota; kingdom Metazoa; phylum Chordata; class Mammalia; order Rodentia; family Cricetidae; genus Cricetiscus; species Cricetiscus sungorus. The sequence continues at coordinate 30,088,419 of JANBXA010000740.1, read as the reverse complement.
TGGTAGTATTTACCAGAAAAGACTGCTCAGACATAGGTTTGAAAGTCTTTATTAGCTGGCCAGTGACTACATTGGGTTTTCAGGATCCCAGTGTGGCACTAAGCCTTACTCAGGGTGAGCTTTTAAGCACCAAAAAAAAAAAAAAAAAGTCCTGGATTGACATACTTCAATTAACAAGAGCAGTTATCCAGAAGAAGCAGAACTACAAATGCCAAAAAGCAACGTTAGTACATTTAGAGACTTTCCTAGAACTATAGACTTTGATGGATTGGGTCTTTGTTTTTGTTTTGACTGGTGGTGCTGTCTACATGCTGAATTTTACAGCCTGAATGGCGTCTGGAACCCTGTTACACTCCCCATTGGCCTAAGTGAATAAGTCAAATTGTGAGTCAACTTGTGAATTCATATAGTTGGTCCTAAGGGTGATACCTTAGATAGGGTTTCTATTATTTTGACAAGACACCATGACCATGGCAACTCTTACAAGGAGAACATTTAATTGAGTTGGCTAATTTACAGTTTCAGAGGGTCAGTCCATTATCATGGAGGAGTGCGGTCAGACATGGTGTTAGAGTAGTAACTGAGAGTCTTACATCTTGCAGGCAACAGGAAGTCAACTGAGTGTCACACTGAGTGAAGCTGGAGCAAAAGAGACCTCAGAGTCACTCCCATAATGACACACTTCCTTCAACAAGGTCAGTCCTCCTAAAAGTGCCACTCCCTATGAGATTATGGGGGCCAATTACATTCAAAATACCACAGGCCAGTAATTTTACTGAATTGATACATAATTTGTAAGATGCAGGAATTAGCTGTTAGGTCCAGCCAGTATCAATAGCAGAGTAGTTAGTTAGGAGGAACAAGATTTTATGTCTTTGTTTCTCTTTTTGAGCTTTTTTCCAGCCATGGCAATATTTTTTCTAATTACTCCTGGTCAGTTAGCCTAAAAACAACAGGTTTCTCCCAAGCCATACGTAGTCCCCCTTACCTCGTGAGAAGTCTAAGTCTCTCTAATTTTGTGGAATCGCTTCTTTTGTGGGACCACTTCTGCAAGGGAATCTAAGTGTTGTTCTAATTAATTCATAAACAGAAACTCAGTATACCTCTAGGTCCTGATCAGCCTTTCTATTTAGTTTTGTAAGTTTTTAATCTCCCATGATAAAGGCTGATGTATCTAAGCTGGCTCCAACTAAGAATGAAATGAGGACAGGCACAGCTTTTTTTTTTTTAATAGTCCAGGATCCATATTAAAATATGTTCCCCCCCCCTTTCCCCATTATATAGGTATATCTGGGGCAGAATGTGTGCTAAGATGCATAGAAGGGGTTTCTCAGTTTGGAAAGCATCAGAAGAGGCACATTTAGTCAACCCATCAGTACACACCCATCAAGTAGTCTCAGAGGCCCAGATACTGCTATTGCCAAGATGAGCTAAACCACAAAGCAGAATAGCAGGCAACAGAATAAGAGGAAGTGCCTAGAATAACGGTTTTGGACATTAGACAAGTTCCATACCCTTGTAAATCTCCTAACATTAATTTGGGCTGCCCCTAGCCACAATGAGTTTTGTCAGTCAATGGGCTGACAGTATGGTTAGTTCCTATCCCTATGTAGTACGGGGGCTGAGGAGTTAAGCATAGCCAGCAATCCTTGCCAATTTTTGGCTGAAAATGATTAACTAAGTGATGAACTTTGTCAAGAGTAAAAAACAGGAATGCGGATCCTTCTGGAACCAGGACATCAGGAGGTAGTTAAGTACTGGGTGTGTTAAGTACTTTGGAGGAGAGAATTGTTTAAGGCCTTGGCATGGATAGGACCCATAAGTCTGGAGACCTTTATGGGTAGTTTATATCTATCTCTAGGCTCCATTCCCCAGTTTTCTGTTTCCAAAAGGCAAGAATTTTTTAAAGGAATTTTCCAGAAAGCCTCTGTTTCATAATCCCTGTTTTTGCAATGGAAACTTCCATGTTCTTGGCAACTAGGAGGGCCGGCTGCAGGGCATGAAGAAAATTGCAATCTCTGTATTTTTGTCTCAAAAGATCAATTTTCATATCTTTTCTTTCTTCAGTACAACCAGACATTTAAAATGGGCATCAATAAACAAAGGTTAAGTTGGAATGTGGGTTGTTGGTCTGTGGTTATACTATCATTCCCCTGTGTCTGTCTTCCTCAGTTCCCAGGTTCAGGCCTGGTGGGAATTGAACCATGATCCTATCTATATCCATATCCATAGGGCAAAGCATAAGACTCAGGAGGAGGCAGAAGGGCAGGAAGTGAAGGGCCTAGGGCCCAGTGAAACATTAATTTTAATGGTCTATAATCCAGATACAGTTCATTTGTCAGTGGTGGCTGTAGCTTCTGTTTTATTGACTTGGGTGTAGAGGATCCATGTGGTGGTTACCTGAATGACTGGAGGACTTAAGAGCATTACTATGTAGGGTCCTTTCCAAGTTGGCTCCAGAACCACTTTGGCTACTTTCTTGCCTCAGACAGTATCACCAAATTCAAACAAGAGCAAACCAGCTGCTGGTTCTCTCAGCTAGCCCAATGAATAGCCTTTATGAGGACCTGGAGAGTCTACCAACTTCTGGTTTTTGAGCTTGAAAAGCAGTGGGGGATATCTTCCAAACATAACCTCATAGTAGGTGAATCCCTCCCCATACAGGGTACAGCAGGCCTGAAGTAGAGCAAAGGGGAAGAAGTCTATCCCACCATCCATCAGACTCTAATTAGTTTCAATAGTTTGTTTCAACGCATTCTTTCTGTCTTCCCAATGGACTAAGCTTTCAACTTATGTATAAAGTTTTAGCTATTAATTGAGATGTTTTGGCTATGAAAGCCAGGCCACTGTTGGACCCCATTGCTAAGGGAGCGGGGATACAATTCAGGGGACCAGTTCCTGGAGGAGCTTATAAGCTACTATATAAGCAGTTTCAGTCTGGATAGGGAATGCTTCTACCCATCAGAAATAGTATCTACAAAAACTAGCAAGAACTTGTATCCTCTCCTGGCAGGCTGGATCTCAGGGAAGTCAGTTTCCCAGAGTTCACCAGGGTATTGGCCTCTCATACGAATCACTTTCAGGATAGAGGCTCTCTGTTTTGGACATCCCACACCAGGAGGAACAGTCTAAGTATAACATACCTCGACCAAGAAACTCAGAAAGTTTTGTGGACCCCAGATGGGTATCCTGGTGAAGGTCAGATGCCAGAGTCCTGCCAATTGTTTCTGTGAGAACGATCTGTCCCTTGGTGCCCTCCATCAACTTGTAGGGTTGAGCTGCCCCCCTCCACTTTTCTTCTTTTCATCCTCTGGTTCCTCTCACTTGTACTATGGAGTCTCAGGCAACACCCAATCAACGGTCTTAGGGCCATTCGACAGATAGCCGGGTCAGCATTCTGGTTACCTCTTGCTTCAGGGAAGTCATCTTTGTGATGTCTACAGCAGTGGAAGATAGCAATTCATAGCAGAAGCCAAGTATCCTCTAAGAGGGCCAAGATTTATTTTCTCTTGGCTTCTAATGTTCTCCCCCACTACGGTGATGAGAAGCCCTCTTTCCCTACAGATCATACTATGGACATGCACCATAGTAAACACATAGAACTATCAGTGTATACGCCAGTGGACTTTCCTTTCCCTCGGTTGAAAGCTTGGGTCAGGGTGATCGGTTCTGGCCCAGTACCTGGCCTAGTCCCAAGTCCTTTCAGATAACTACTGCAACTCCCACATACCTGGTTTTGTCTTTCATCTTGTGACAGTCATGGTTTAGCACCTACAGGCCAGAAGGCAGCAGAATAGATAGTGGTAGGTTTCTCAAACTGAACTCAAGAATGGTCCAAAAGTAAAGTCTCATAGGGCCAGAATTCTAGTGTTCCTCAGAGGAGGGCCTCTGGGAAGTGATGTAGGTATAAGATCATGAGATGTAAGTATAACAGAATTCAGTGCTACAAGTATGAGATCCTAACCTAGAGTTAACTTGTTCATTTTTTAGTTTTGCTTTATTTTTGTTTTGCTTTGTTTTGTTTTTTTCCTAGCAGTAGCCATTGCAGCTCTTAGGCAGGTGGGCCATCCTGTGGCTACAGGGCCCAATCATTTGAATAGGTGTGCCACAGTGTGTGTCCATGGCCCCAAAGTTTGCATGAAAACCCTTTTTGTCTTTTGCTTTGGTGGATGAAAAGTTTTGAGACATTTGGAAGTGCTGGGGCTGAAGTCAAATAAGAGCTACTTTTAAAGCCTCAAATGCCTTTCAAGTTTAGTCTCAGTCTAGATTAGGGGCTCAGTGCCCCCCCCACACACACACACTACACCTTGTGCTGGTGTATAGAGGCCTTGCTGTTTCCATGAACTCTGGTATCCAGGGGCAGTAATACCTTGCCACACCTGGGGACTCTTTAACCTGTCTCTTGGTCTTCAGAGTTGGGACCTGAAGGATGGCAGCAATCCTACACTGAGACAGGCTCCTTTTGCCTCCCTTAGCTGGTAACCTCTGATGTACAAAATTGGGCTGTCTTCGCCAATATCCTCAAGGTAATTCTTGCAACAGTCCCCCATTGTCCTCCTTAAAGGCTATTTTAGTTTTAGAGGTTAAGAGAATGTCATCTACATATTATAAGATTACAGTCCCTACATATTGTAAGATTACAGTTCCGGGAAACCTCTGATGGAAGGGCAGGAAGTCAGTATTTTAGTATCTCATCACAAGGTTGAGAATTTTAAATCCTTGAGGTATATCACCTGCTGTAACCTCCCTCTAGGTCTGTCCATTTCAAAGCAAAGATGGGTTGACTCACCTTGGCCAATGGGAGGCTAAAGAACACATCTTTGGGGTCCAAGACAGTGTACAGCTGTTCCTCTGGAAGAATTATATTCATGAGAATCAAAGGTTCCAGCTTTCTTCCCAGACAGGAGAGGTACACTTCATGGTGACTGGCAGGGCACCCAGATGCCCATTTGTCCAATCCAGGCAATATGGACTGCAATTTTCCTTTTTTGTTTCCAGGGTTATTGGGTATTGCTTAGTCTGGATGGGGGTAACTGAACTAGTGAGTTGAATAATTATAGAAACTTGGTATTTAACCAGTCCTGCACATATGTGGAACACTGACATACATGCAGGCAAAACACCCATGTACATACAGATTTTAAAAAATAAGGTAAAATAAAAAGTCTTGAAATGCCACTCATACTTGTAACTGCTTCAAAATTATTATAAATATAATAGTTGCCTGGTTGTTATTTGGTATGCTGATGAAAAACTGATATATGACTAAATAAGAAGCTAGGTTGTTTAAAATGTTAATTACCGTACTTCAGTATAATTGAGTTTGGCTATAATTCTCTATATTTTGCTTTATATGTTTGAATATGTCATTTAGAAAAGAAGTACCTAGGCTCCATTAGATAACCAAAGAGATCCCTGTTTCAGGACAAATAAGCCTTAGGACCTTCATGCTCCAGGATAGTCTCATTATACCGTATGGTCAAAACTAGGTTGCTGAAGAAGCTAGCAAGTCATAGGTTAATTAAAACAAGGAAAGAGACTGGCAGAGAGATAAGCCATGTTACCCTAATTATATTCACTTCAGAGAATGAATATTATGGCTGTGCCCAAACACCCTAGAGGCCAGGTAGTATAGTATAACTAGGATACCACATGGCCAGACCCAAGTTTGCATCACGGGTGACACATGGGTGCCATAGTGACTGAGGAGGGCCGGACTCTAGGAGCAGAGTCAAGAACAAAGTCTGTGTTTCTGGTAGGTGACATCATTCACAAGGACAGAGATTGGCAGGCAGTGACAGAGAATTGGCTAATTGAACAAGTGACATTAATGGTTTCTATGAGCAAGGTAAACACAGAGCTGCTCTCCCAGAAGCAATGCTTTTCAGCGTCTCTGATTTAAATGTATCCACTGTGGCATGTTTCAGCTAAGAAAAACTGTGACAGTGTTGCTTATTGGCTAGCAAGAGGCAGGTTTAGCACCCCTCTGCCCTTAAGTAAGGAATCTGCTCTGGAATGTCCATCAATGTAATCCGAGAATGGCACAAAGGGAGATAAGCATCCTGCAGCACAAATTGTGACAAAGTATGCATGTTTAGACTAGGGGAACTCAGAGGAAAGAAAAAACAGGACTTATGCTCAAGAGTAAACAAAAGATGTTTTCCAGATTTGCCAAGAGCCATAGAGGCAAGAGGGCATGGACAATGATGGGGAAACGTGGAACATATTCAAAGGTCAACATGAGTGTGGCGTTTCTACTCCTGTAATCTAAAGTTCATAAACAGTTATTTCATTCACCTTGCTGATCTACTTTATCTTCCAGACACATATGGAATAAGTGTTTGATACTTTTACATTCACAAATAAACAAAATAAGCATGGATGTAATGAAACATGACTTGGAAATCTGAGAGTCGCAAAATTGCAATGATGTTTTTTTTTTTTTTCAGGATTGGTAAAATTCAGTCTGTATACACTACTCTCTAGGTAGAAAAGCACACAGGTCAAAACAGATATAGTAGTTCATGTATCACAAAATTCACCTAAAAGTTAGAAAAAATGGGTGAGTCAGGGTGGGGAGACCTTTGACTGCACACAGGTCAAAACAGATATAGTAGTTCATGTATCACAAAATTCACCTAAAAGTTAGAAAAAATGGGTGAGTCAGGGTGGGGAGACCTTTGACTGCACGTTGCCTTAGTAAACATGCTATTGTACACTCTTGGAAAGCACGGAAGCTGAGTGGGTAGAAGTTTAAGTTGGTCAGAAAAGCTGAATTATGCTTTTTTTTTTTTTTTAATGACTCAAGCATTATGCTTGTCAGTAACACAATGGGTACAAGGCATACAACGTGGAGACAGACATAATTCCAATGCTTTGACAGGTTCTGGTTTTCAGGAAGTAATTTAATATTGAATGTACAGAATAATGAGTGACACGGGTCATTTCATCTTCACACCATCCAGACACAGAGTTCAGTCCTTCTAGAAGTTCCCTCCAAGCACCATGTTTCCATAATTGGCAAGACACATTAGATAGTGGTTTAGTATGAGCTGCAGCTGGCCATCATATTTTGCTTAAAACAGTTAGCTCTAACATGACTTTCTTCTCTAGACTCTGTTACTGAAGTCACCGCCTGTACCCCCAAGAAGCCAAGTTCAGATACCCAGCCTTGAAAAGTCAATTAAAACAGCCAAATGAATAGCAATAAGCATCAAAGGGAGATAGACTCGATGCAGAGATACTGAAAAGAGGGACAGAGACATCCAGTGACTGCACTGAAGAACATCTGCACTGAAGGATACTAAAGTTTAAATGGAATGTTATGTATATGCATATCCAAGCAGTCCCAGTCAAGGTGTGACCCTGCCCATGCTCACCCATCCTTGTCCCGGTAAGTCTCTAAGTGTCCTTCTTAGAGAAGAGTCCTGTGCTCCTGCTGTCCCAGGCTTTTCTTCTCGTGGCATGGGATTCTTGGGGAAATTCCAATTTCTTAAGGCCTGTTGTTTTAATAGTCTGATAGCTAAAGTGTCTCTTTAGAATATATTCATTTCTTCCAGGTCAATAATATTTGAATTTCTGTATATTACCTGGTTTTTCTCTGTATCAGTAAGATGTAAATAGAATCCTTTTAGAACGTATGAAGTTAATGCACCCATTCAAAAGCTTTTCAGACAACCCAGAAAAGTTTTAATGAGAAACAGCCAGGGGAGTCTGTGCGGGTTGCATCTGGTGAGCATTGTTTCTGTTCTCCAAGAACACTTTGAAAGGGGCGTGGTTGGGAGGGGCAGGCAGCTGTTACTATCAGTTCCCTCTGCTTAGGTCCTCCTCCTCCTGCCACCTCTCTTTCCCTTTCCTCCAGCAGTGCATAACCTTGCTGAATTTGTCTTTTATGCAGAGTAATTTAGACTCCTTCCCCCAGAAGAATTTCCATACTTGGTGCTCAGCAAAACAAGGGTCCACTACAGGACCAACTTTATTTAAAGGTATCTTATAGATTACTTTTGTAACATAAGCACATTCTCAGGGTCCCATCAGTTAGCTTCTGTCCATGCCCCAAAGAACCTGATGGCTAATTAACATTTCTGCTTCTCAAGTAGACTGTGGTGAGTGAAAGTATGGTGTTTCTATAGGAAACAAACAAAGGGAGAGAGCACACAGGGAGGCATCTGATTTCCATTTCAGGGCTGAGGAGGAGAAAACCTTTTAAAACAAAGCCTGACATCCATAAATGCCCTTCCCTGAGAGTAAGATCATCAACTAAATTATCTACCATCATGGAGCCCTCATCTAGTACCTGTTGGAAACAGAAGCAAGCATCTATAACTAAACACTGAGTCGAACTAGAATCCAGATGCAGAGAGAGGGGACAAGACCAGGTTGCAGAAACACACAAAGACAGCTGACCTGAACAAGGAGGAGCTAATGCTCCCCCCCCCCCCCCCGCAGACTGATAGCTGGGAATCCAGCATGGGACTGACTCAGATCCCCTGAATATGGGTCTCAGCTAGAAGGCCTGAGCAGTCTAAGGGACCTCAGACAGTAGAACCAGGATGTATTTTTATTCCTGATACACAAAAGGACTTTGCAGGCACATCCCCCATGGGGATACTCCCTTCCTAGAGACAGGAGAGAAGTCCTAGTCCCTTCTTCAAATGACTTGACAGATTTACATGACCCCTCCTGGATAGCATAGCCCTACAAGTGGAATGCGGGTGGGGGGATGGGAGGAGAGAGCGGCCAGGGTGCATGTCACAGGGGAAAGAGGAAAAGTGATAGGGAGGGAGGGAGAGAGGGAGAGGAAACTGGGATCGACATGTAAAATTTAAAAGCCTGAGCGAAAAATGGTCAGGGGAGACAAAGGGGTTGACTCCCTCCTCATTTTGGCGCCTTCTCTTTGTGCTCTTTCCTAGGATACTGATCATGCTCTCAAATATGCTGTGTCAGAAAATGCTGCTAATGTTCATGTGTCTTTTAATAATTACCTGGATAATTTTTGAAATTTCTCAAAGTTCCACAAAGGTAGGAATGCATTTTTCCACTTTGACCGGAAGCTGCTACTTGTGTGAGCTGTCTCTTCACTGTCGCCACTTTCTCTCTTCCCTTTCATCCTCAGTCCTCATGTGAAGGCCACCAACTGCCATGTCACTAAATAAATACTTGGTCACTGAATCTGGGTGTATGTGCTTGGCTATCTAAATCCAGCCTGCGTCTACCTTTTTCCCACGTGATGGTTAATTTTAGTTATCAGTATGTCTTACAGTTTTTGAATATTAAGTGATAGTTAGAAAAGGCTTACCACTGGAACTTTATGTAATTATTCAGCCATGTTTTGATGCTTTTCCTTGTAGAATTCCTATATTTAAATATCAGGTATGTGAAATCCCATAACCCAGGAGACATGAGGATTGTGAGTTTGAGGCCAGCATGAACAGTATAACAAAGCAAAGAAACAAAAAAAAATTGACAACTGCAATTCCAATCAAATAAGTTTGAACACAATGTCTTTATATTTGTCTTTATATAAACTATATTGAGATTTTTCCCCTTCTGGATCCGTGTTTATGTTGCTTATATAAACATGTACTATATATAAACATTATGTGTATACATATATCAGATGTACATATATATATGTGTATATATATATATATATATATATATATATATATATATATATACACATATACATTTTGGAAAGAAAGATTTAAAAGCCATGCTTTCCCTGTATTGTACTAATCAAGTTTTAGAATAAAATGTATCATAAAACCAATTGGACAGTTTTCCTCATTATGCACATTAGTAATAATTGAACTAACCAGCAGAAACATTCAGCCATCTGTCCAGTGGAAAAGTAGTTACTAGCTGCAAAATGTATAGGATAGGGAGGAGCAAACTTGCTTTCATCAGCTTCTTACTTTCCAAGCTCTTGTTTTAGAATTAATATGTTTCTGTAAAACTCTGATTGTGAGTAAAAATGGCTGGGAGCAGGTTTGTTTTTACAGTGTATTACACATCTTGTCATTCCAGCTTTGGAGTACTCTGAACACATCCATCCCCTTCTACTCTGGGAATACCTCCATGAAATCCTCTTGTACTGAAAGGCCAATGAATCAGTCAAGGTTACCAACAGAGACTAAGCTAAGAGAGGAGATCCCCAAAGTGACAAGACCGGTCAAGTCACCAACGGAGAAAGAGCTCAGAATCAGAAAAATCCTGGAGAAGCTAAATCAGCAAATCCCACCCAGACCCTTCACCCACCTCAATACCACCACCAGTGCCACCCACAGCACAGCTACCATCCTCAACCCTCGAGATAAATACTGTAAAGGAGACCAGCTAGACATCCTAATAGAAGCTAGGGACTACCTAAGAAACAGGAAGGAGTATGGTGGGGACTTCCTGAGGGCCAGGATGTCCTCCCCAGCCCTGAAGGCAGGTGCTTCTGGAAAAGTGACAGACTTCAACAATGGCACCTACCTAGTCAGCTTCACTCTGTTCTGGGAAGGTCAGGTGGCCCTGTCTATCCTACTCATCCATCCCAGCGAAGGGGTGTCAGCTCTCTGGAGAGCAAGGAACCAAGGCTATGATAGAATTGCCTTCAAGGGTAAATTTGTTAATGGCACCTCTCAGGTCTTAGCTGAATGTGGCTTGACCCTAAACTCAAGCAATGAACTCTGCAGATACATGTACAACGGTGGGGAAGAAGTCTTCTACTGTATAAAGCCTCAACACATGCCCTGTGAGGCCCTGACCCATGTGTGTACCAAGCAGCAAGCGGTTTCTTTTCTTACTGACAAAGAAAAAGGTCTTTTCCAGAAGTGAGTATATTCTCAGTACAATGAGAGGTTCCCCCAGGCACAGCTACACTGCCCATCTCAATACTGAGCAAGACCTCAGATGTTTCCACCACTCCAGATTCCGGTAAGACCTATGTTGTCTTTACTGGGCCCCTGTTCATGTCACAGTTTTACATTCCTATTGACATACCCAATAAAAGGGGCTGCCCAATAAAGGGGAACCAAGTAAAGTATATACCTCTCCTTCTTCCTGACAACCCGTTCTGTCATATTATTTTACTATTGATCTAGGTTCTACAAAACACCTTCCATATGAAACTATTCTGCTATGGCTCATAGATGTCTCACCTTCTCTCCCGAAAAGATGCCTTGATAGTATCATGATCCTCGCCTCCTTCATCACACCTCATACAGTTTGCCTCTTAAAATCTTTTGTGCATCCGTTTATCTCCATGCCTTGTGTTACTATGCCAGTTGAGACTGCCCTCTAGATGACTCATCTCACCTTGACTACTGTGACAGCTAGCTGGTGGGACTCTGTCTTGCCTGTCATGTTCTACTCTGACGCTTTCTTAGCCTTTCCTTCCCTCCCTCCTTTGCATACCAGAGCAGCCTTAGAATAGGCCAGGGGTGTAGTACTATAGCCACAAAGCTCTGCTCTACTCTCTATAACACGCTTAAGCAATCCTGCTAAGAAGTCAGCCCCCACCAGTCATCAGTTCATCTCCTGAGAAGATGTGGCCATGTACACATCTCTGGGTAGAAGAGTCCTCCATCCTCCTTAAGTTGTGATCTAGCAATTCCTGGAAGCCCTCAGCCGAACAGGCTCCTCAAACCTATTTGTCAGCATGCTTCCTCCTATCACCATGGCTGTGGCCAGGCATACCTTTCCCCCTCTCCTAACAAACAGACACTTAACTTCCTGATCTCCTTGCTCTCCATGGAGGTGGAAAATGCCTCCTCACCACTAAAAATAAACCATTGTGGTTTCCTCATTGAAGATTTGCAAAAGTAACTGTCACCACACACCTCAGAGCTGCAAGCCAAGCCCTGACTCCTGACTGAGACACCCTTTCAGCTGGAATCCTTTTCCGTTTACATTCAGGCAAAATGTACAGCCTCCCCACACAGCCCATTACCCCCCCCCCACTGACTCTGCAGCTGGAATGAGTGCTGGCATGTGCGCAGCACACACACACACACACACACACACACACACACACACACACACACACACACACACACATTTCTTTTTCCTTTACTTTGTAACAAAGAAAAATGCTGGCTTCTCAGCTGCTCCTTTCTTAGTAGTTTTCAAAGACAGGTTTAGAATCTTTTCTCCTTAATTTCTCAAACACACATGATTGGTGGAAGTAAGACTAAACACCAAATATGGGAAAATAACACGCTGAAGAATCTTGCCTGGGCTTCTTAGTTTGAGCTCCTGGTATGCAGCCCCCCACCCCCACCCCACCCCTTCTGAGTGAGTAAGAGCACAGCTGTGTTTCTATTCCTTCCCTTTTATCTCTGATTATGCAACTCACCAAGTCTTTTCCTATCCACTAACTACCCCTATGTCCACAGCAGGCATTAATTCATGCACCAAACTGAACTCTGTTCTCTATTAGTCATTGAGATAGGTATTAAGGATACAGAGTGATCCCACAGATGGCCTATCTCCCTTCAGATAACTTTCACTCTTCATAAAACATGTCTTCTGGGTTAAAAAAAAAAAAAAAGTTGAAAGTGAAATAGCAGAAGACAGGACAGAAAAGAGAAGCAGGCGGAGGCACTGTGGTGAGAGGTCTATGTGCTACCATAAGGGGCCCAGATGACTCAGGTAAATGATGGGAGAGCGGCTGACTTTAAATGATAGCAGGTATGCACCTGCTGGGAAAGGATGCTGCATCTATTGTATTGAGAAATTTAAGTGGTCTTAAACTGACACGATTTGTGATTTAAAAATAAGACTACGCAAACTTGAGTAAATGATGTGGAAGCTAAATTTAAATGCAGATTTTATGGTTATTTTAAAAACCTGACACTTCTAGATACACATTGACTGCATGTAGCAAATGAGATCAATGCCTTGAACTCCAGGTACCCTTCAGAGTACAAAGTCTTCCCAAATCCTACTTCCGTTCGTAATACCCCAAAGACCTTTTAAGTAACAGTTTGTAGTCACATTATCAGAAGACTAAAATAGTCCTCTGCTTCCCTTACAAGCAGGTGATTCATGTTGCCTGTGTTCTATGACAGGTGACAGGTTAATTGGTCATTTTGTTTTTTAAAGGTCCAACATAGGAGTTGAAATAATGAAGAACCCTAAGCAAATTCGTGTCTCTCAATGCAACAGTAAGTCTCTTCTACCCTCTTTTTCTTTTCTATTCTCTTGTTTTTTAAGATAGGGTCTAACTGTATAGACCAGGCTAGACTCAAACTCACAAAGGTCTGCCTGCCTCTGCCTCCTGAGTGCTGGGTCTAGAGATGTGTTCCGCCACACCCAGTAGGAGGCACTTTTTAATGTTTGTCTTTTACAGTGGGGAGGATTTTTTTCAGTATTAATTGTAATTTTCTAAATTATAATTCCTAGTAAGTATCCATGATACTAAACAGACTAGATTCTAAAGATAAAAACCAATTCAAAGAAATTATTTCATATTTGTTTGATAACAGACCTCAACTAGATTCATCCCAAAAGTGAAAATATCAAAACTGGCTTTGCAGATGTCTATGTTGGATAATGGTGGCTTCAGCATTGTAGATTTAGATTTCTAACATTTAGCTGTACCACTTACCAAGTTTATATGGTATTTTCACCTTATGAAATGTTCAGTGGCAAACACAAAGCAATATTACATAGGAAAGAATATTTAAACTGCCTTATCTCCAAAACAACTTCCCACAAGTCCCACTTTAGCTTATCAATAATACCAGTCCATTTGGCAACGCATACGGATTTATCTCCAATATTCATTCATTTATCCAATAAGTACTTATTGAGGGTTCAGCAGATAATGAGACAGACGTTGTGGGGAAATGGAGAAAACTAAAGGCTTGGAAAGCTACTGATGTAAAAGCCATTCAACCTACTGACTCTGGAAAGAAGACATATGCAGAACTTCCATTCCAGTAAGTGTTTGGCTAACCCCAGAAAGATATCTGCAGTCAGAGAATGGGGGGGATCAAATCTCATAAAGGCCATAAGAGAGTTGCCAGATACAAGTAATAATCATTCATGCATGAAATCAGTTAAACTTGAGAAAATTCAAATTGCCTCTGTAGATGTTAATTGAGATGAAGGAGAAACATCATGTGATGCACTCTCTAACTAAGTACTCTTTGCCAGAGTGATTGAGACTTAGTGTGTTATCCTGCACTTTTTCATCCAACTTTTGAGCAGATAAACTCTAATAATGAGCAAAATTATCATGAGCAATCTTTAACAGGCCAGTCTGGCAGACATATTGCAGAACATAACCAAAGATGAGGCTAGAAACAGCAAGAGCCTAAATTGCTATAATTCTTAAACATCACTGTAGAGATTTCAGTGGCATTTTTGATAGAGTTTTAAAGACGCCGCCCAAATGAGAAAGAGGGGCTTTGAAAGAGCAAAGTTCATCCACAACTGAACAACTGAGTGTGACCCAGAGGAGGACGCTTATAGGTGTCACCAAGGGACATAGTGTATGGAAACAGAAGAAAGTCTACTGCTTCTGTACGCAATGGCCTCACATTGAAAAGATGGCAGTTTCTCTGCATCCGCTTCTTAGTGCATTCGCTTCAAAGTGGTGAAAAATGAGGGGAAGCATGCTTGATGTTTTAGATGCTCAACATCAGTATCACTGTCTGAGGGTTTCCACTGTTGTGAAGAGACACCATAACTGCGGCAACTCTTATCAAGGAAAACATTTCATTAGGGCTGGGTTACAGTTCAGAGGTTCAGTCCATTGTCATCATGGCAGACAGGGTGGCATGCAGGCAGACATGATGCCAGAGAAGGAGCTGAGAGCTCTACACCTTGATCTACAGGCAACAGAAAGAGACTGCAACTAAATGACTGGGCTTTGAGGGTTTATTCTAGGTGTATTTTCTAATTCTGCCACCAGAGCCATCTTGACACTTTGTCCATAGGCCTGGGGGATGGGTTTCAGGATACCTAAATATGTAGCTGTTCAAATTCCTTACATACTTTCAGTTGTACATCACCTATGCACAACTTCTTATGTGCAACTTGTCCTACTGAGACATTGTTGAGCTGGGCATTTCATCCTAAAGCATTCAAATGGACTCATGCTGTGAAGTATTGAGCATCAAGCCTTTGTTAGATAACATTGCTCTTTCACTAATGAAACAGAGGTAATGGTAAGATTTGCTGAGGAGGATATCAACTGGCAGGCCACTGTCACATTACTCAGGTTTAGAAAAAGACTTGGTCACCAAAGAACCAATAGGAATGGCAAAGAAAGGAAAAAAGATCACCCTAAGCTGATGACTAGATTTAGGAGAACATGAGTAGAGAGTTGAGATGACCCAGAATCTCTCAAAAGATTGAGTAGGGGAATAAAAAGAATTTTCATACCATAGTATTTTTTTGCTGTTTCTAAGAATAAATGATTTTGCAATATTTTTTAATATTACAAAAAAAAGAGCCTGGTATGGTGGTGCACTACTTTAATACCAGCACTCAGGAGCAGAGGCAAGCAGATCTCTGAGTTCTAGGCCAGCCAGGGCTACATAGAGAGACCCTGCCTGAAAAGAGAAGAAGAGAGAAAGAGAAAGAAAAGGATGAGTTGGGGTACCTAAAACATACTAGTAGTCAAAAATAAAGTAACGGGAGAAGAAGTTTAAGTTGTTAGAAAAAAGAAAATGATAAATAAAGGGGGACGGGAACCAAGGGAGGAGACTGGGTGTTTGACTCATGACATCAAAAGCACTTTCCACAAATATCTGTCACCAGAGAGTGAAGAAAACAGGACAGAGAAATGTCAGATCGGAACGGAGATTCCCACACCTAGTGGTTACACCTTTGGAGGAAGGTGGACAACAGCCCAGTGCAAGCAGAGTGTGTTAAGCTCGAGTCAGATAAATGACTGTTTGAAAGGAAAACTCATTTACCTCCTGGGAGACTCGACGCTGCGTCAATGGATCAACTACTTTCCCAAAGTTGCAAAAAGTATGTCATTATTTTCATATTCTTTCAGAATCCAAGCTGACCTTACAGTGCTTTGAGTGTGGACTCCCTCCTCTTAGCAAGGCTGCTCTGTTTTTTATTTTGTTTTACGTTCTATGTTTGCATCTTTAAATATATAATTTAACCACCCTCTCATAAATATTGCTCTTCCTTTTGACATTTATTCATCATCACCTTCTAGTTAAAGATCCTTTTTGTTTTCTTGTCAGCGTTGAAGCCTTTTGATCTTCACGGGACTGGACTATATAAGAAACACTTGCTTCTGGATGCTGACAGGCACACTCTGGTTGAATGGAAAAAACACAGCCATCCTTTCATCACAGTCCAGCTCTACTCTGTGATAGATGATGGTTATATTCCTCAGGAAATTGACCGCTTACCAGGTGACAAAGATACTGTCATTGTCATCACCTTGGGCCAGCACTTTAGACCCTTCCCCATGGAACTTTTCATTCGTAGAGCCATCAGCATCCAAAAGGCTATTGAACGACTCTTCCTCAGAGGTCCTGACACTAAAGTCATCATTAAGGCAGAGAATATCAGGGAGATGTACCTGGATACAGAGAAATTTGGAGATTTCCATGGTTACATTCAGTATCTAACCATGAAGGACATTTTCAAAGACCTTCACGTGGGTATTATTGATGCCTGGGACATGACCATTGCGTGTGGCAGCAATATTCTCCACCCTCCTGATGAAGTGATTAAAAACCAGATTCTCATGTTTTTAAACTACATTTGCTAATCACTAGAAGACAGTGTCCACCAGCCATGCCATGTGTTTGGGAGCTCTGCCCTGCCTTAACTTGATGTGCCAGGCTTTATGCAAGCCCGTGCGAAGCCTGTCCCTTTCTGAATGGGGATGGAGGAGAGGTGGATAGTGAGGGGTTAGTTGGACAAGGGGAGAGGATGAGAGGAGAGCAGGGAGGGGAACCTGGTCGGTATGTAAAATAAATGAAAAAATGTTATTTAAATAAAATAGAAAAAATAAAAAGGAACTTAAACTTGGGTCAACATTTTAAAATAATATTCATTTAGATCTATATACTATCTAGACACTGTCACTTTTTACTAATATATTTTATTTTTAATCAAAATATAATTATATCATTTACTGGCTTTCTCTCCTCCCCTCAATCTACCCTACCTGCCTCTGCCTTTCCCCAACTGTTTTTTAAAAAAGAAGAAACCATTCTTAGCCACAGGAACTAAAATAAATAAATAAACAAAATTAAACACAGTGATATGTTCAGCCTCTATATCTCTAAATAAAGTGACTTTGCAGACACTTTATTTGACACAAACAACAACAACAAAATGGGTAGAATTGAACAAAAAAATCCTCAAAGACTAAAGGAGAAACCAATGTCAAACTGAAAATAAGAGAAAACTCAAAGCACTTAAAAAATAACCAATCAAGACACCATAAGAAGTGTTTATTGAATGAAACACAACAATCATTTCTTAGGATGCCTGTAATGCTTTTTCTGGGGAGACATGAAGATGTGATTCCACACAAGCCTACTGAGTATACAGGTAAGTTTTGGAGGCTATATAAAGTTATTTAAAGGAGTATAGATGACTTTTTCTATCCAGTGCTGGAAAACCCAGGACCTGTAACATCCTAGATACTATCTTAGAGGCACCTCTAGTCCTTTTCTTAGGTTGGAAATAGGAGACAGGCTTTTGTATGTTGTGCCTCAATTAGAATCCAGGCTGAGAAAAACAGATATCAGCTAATAATCCTCCCAGATCATAACAAATTCAAGGCCAGCCCAATCTATAAAGCAAGTTCCAGGCTAGTGTGGACAAAGGAGGACAAACAGAAGTCATAGTCCTAGGTTGGTTGGTTATTTTCACAGAAAAAATAAGAGGCTATATAGAAATTTTGAGATTTTAGCCTAACACAAGTTCAACACACAAAAATCAATATTGTTATCCCCATAGAAACAGATGATCAGACAATATGACCTTAAATTGTATGGTATCTGCATAGCAATTATGCACACCTTTCAGTATATCAAATCATAGTCATTTAGTACTTTTTGGTTCATGGTAACTTACCTTTTAAATATTTACTATGGTGGAACAGATATTATATTTATAAATATGTATAAAACTTATAAATGAATGCAAATCTTTAAAAACTGCTTGTCTGAGTAACTCAATGGTTAGGAATAAATACAAAAGTAGTTGTATAAGGTCTGGGTACACACTATACCCAAACAGAAGGATTAGGCACTTCTATAATTTAAATGCAATTCTAGTCAAAGTCTGAATAGACTCTGTGTGTGTGTGTGTGTGTGTGTGTGTGTGTGTGTGTGTTTATGAAATAATTCTAAATTTTCTAAGGGAATACGGGGACCCAAAACATAAGATATTGCTAGAAAATAATAGAGTTAAACAAGTTCCTTTCCAAATATTAAGATTTGTTTTAAAGCTATCAAATTGTGTGACTGTGCCAATATGGCAGAACAGAAGGGCAGGAACAGTCCTGTCTGTGGTCACTTACTTTGTGATAAACCGGACATTGGTCAGCAATGAGGAAGATTGCTTCCTGAATCAGAAGTTCAGGGAAGATGTTGGGGACATACCTATCAGTAAAGTGCCTGCTATGCAGGCATGAGAAGCTGAATTTGGATCCTCAGAGTCCACATCAAAAGTCAAATGTAATAGTGCATGGCTGTAATCCCAGTGCTGGAGAAGATGAGACAAGGCGATCCCCGGAGTTCACTGGCCAGCCAACTTAGCAAAATTGGTGAGCTACAGCTGCAGTGAGAGACCCTGTCTCAAAAAATAAAGTGGAGAGACATTGAGGAAGTCACCTGATATCAACTTCTAACCTCCATATGCACCCTCACACACATGTATGCCCGCACCCACACAGGTGCTTATGCATACCAACACATCAATAAATAAAAGTTCTGGGAAAGTGGAACATAAGAAAGTTTTCCTAAATTACACTATTCTCCAAAAATAAAATAAATTTCAGGGAGAATAAAGCTGTAATTGTGAAAAACAAAGCAGGGAAGCTTACTAAATAGTGTTCCATCCTAGGCAAAGAGTTGGCTTTTTAAGAACATGTAAATGTTCATGGACTTTGGTTTCACCCCACTGTACATGACAGCTATGCAGTTCCAGTCACTGTGACTCTCCACATAACCCTGACAGCACCCAGACTATCAATCTCACCCTGCCATGCCATAGTGACACCACCTGCAGGTACTTACATCTTCCAGCACTGGTAAATACCAGTCAACAAACTCACACAGGTCCTTGAATGACAAGAAGCAATTCTCAGATGGTTGAAGATAAAAAAAAGTCCAGTATCTCAGTGGCCTCAAAGCAGACTATTTTCTTAGATTTGGTCCCCAAAAGGGAAAATACTGGTTGGTTTGAGTATATTAAATTAGGAACTGCTTATGAAAAAGAGCAAGGCATAGCTGGGAGTGGTGGCTCCTGTCTTTAATTCCAGCACTCAGGAGGAAGAGGCAGGCAGATCTCTGTGAGTTCAAGGCCAGCCCCAGGACATGCAGAGCTACATGGAGAGACCCTGTCTCAAGAAATGAAGAAGGAGGAGGAAGAGGAGGAGAAGGAATGAGGAGGAGGAAGGAGAGGAAGAAGAGGAAATGGAAGCAGAAAGAGAAGACACCAAGCTGGAAAGTAAGAGACATCTGTAAAACACAGAATAAAGGCCTCACGTTCTGTTTCCAGACTGACAACATGAAATCCAGATTGACAAATTGGAAGGCATAGCTCTAAAAAAAAGTAGATAGCCTTCAGAAAACTATAAGCAACCAAAAGATAAATGACAAGTGGGGCAGGAGGCACCTGTAACTTATATCCTTAAAACTAAGCAAATGTATCTGTCATTTAGAGATCTCTTTAAGAAAAAGATCCAGAGAGAAAAATTAGCCATCCAGTAAATGTGTGTTAGCCCTGTATGTTTATAACTCAGAAATTAAAATGGCCTTTATGCATAGAAAAAGTAATGCATTTTTTAAAAAGAGAAATGTACATTAAAGTTGAACTGAGAGATTTCTCATCTATCAGACTGGCAGAAATCCAAGTCTGAAAGTACACTGTGCTGATGGGCCTGTGGAGAAGCCAGTGCTCTCAAGCATTGCTGATGGAAACACTAAACAGCATGATGCCTGTGGAGGAAAATTTGGGAACGTTAAGAAAAATTACGTATGTATTTGTTTACCTTTTGGCCCAGCATTTGGGAAGCTACTAGCAAAAACACGCAAAATGACTATGTGCAAGATTATCCACTGGAGCATGATTAGTGACTGAAAAAAAATGGGAAGACAAATCAAATGTGCATCTGATGGAGGACCAATGAAATGAATTATGATGCATCTTTCAAAACAACCCAGTGCAGTATAAAAAGAGAATAGGAAACTCTATAAACTGTAACAATGAAAACTCCAGGATAAGCAGGGGAAAGAATATTGCAGTGTGTGCTGTGCAACCTCTTGGGTAATAAAAATGGAAGGATACAATTAAATGCATTTGTTTATACTAACAACAAGAAGCCAATGGAAAACAAGCAAAAAATGGATAAAATGTCATTTGTAAAAACTTTGGAGAATTTGTGAGTAGAAATGAGACATCTTCAACATACAGTTACATAGTTTTCATTCTGGAACCTCATGATTTACATAGTCAACAAATTAAATCAAGTATTTTTTTAAAGGAAGAGACTGGTTCAATATCTGACCCACATGATGGAGAGTGAGGTCCAGAGTGAGAACTAGAGTTATTCTCTGACCTCCACCAGTGCACCATGGTGCCCTCGCCCCAACACACAAAATACATAAAAATGTAATACATTGTTCTTTTAAAATAAATTCTGAAAAATGAATGCAGTCACTACTCAACAACAGGCTTACACTCTAAGGATCGTTCCAGGGGTGCTTGTGCTACACAAGAGTGTGCTTACAGAAACCAAGGTGGTATAGGTCAGTCAGTCAACATGCAATTGGTAAACATGAAACACCTGAGGCCGATGCCAGTACAACACATGTGTTGTTTTATAATAAACTGTATTTTCTCATAAGTACACAGAAATACTATCAAATGACAGCATATTAACTACATAAGCCAGTAACATACTTAGTACTATCATCATGAGTTGTATCTGTGTTTAACTGCTAGACTTTGTAGGACCAGCACCAGAGTATGTTCATAAGGACATCCATCACCACGGATACCAATAATGTGTCTGGTTAAAAATTATACAATAGTGCCAGCATCAGCAGCAATAGGAGATTCTCAGCCCCATTATAATCTGGTGGGACCACTTTTGTACAATCAGTCAATTGTTGATGGGACCATATATGTGCCGTGTGACTACAAATCCAATGCAAGTTAGTGTGCCGATATAAAACACTTTGTTTGCTTTTTGTTTTATCTCTGGGATTAACATATTTAATAATGACAGTTTGACAATACTCCCTCCAGTGAAATATATCTTCAGAGTAACTAGAACTTGGGCCTAGAAAGATGAATCAGTGGCTAAGAGCACTGCTCTTTTAGAAGACCGGAGTTCAATTCCCAGCACCTATCTCAGGCAGCTCACAACCACCTTCAACTACAGCTCCAGGTGATCTGACACCCTCTTCTGGTTCCCATTGGCACCTACACACACACACACACACACACACACACACACACACACAACACAGACACACACAGACACACACACACACTTCTAAAAAACCTTTAAAAATAGAACATAAAAATACCAACTTTGCACAGTAATGTTCCTATCAGAAACAATATTAGTATTACTTTGCAAGTGTTTTTATATTTTGTTGGATAGAATAAATGATTGTCTTAATGATATTAAGGAAATTAGGCTTTTAGTGTAAAAAGATACAAGTTAAAAGGTTTTTAATTTATTTTTGAAATTAAAATATAATTACATTATTTCTCTTCTCTCTCCTCCTTCCTATGTACCCTCTCATTGTTCTCTCTCAAATGTATGATCTCTTTTTCTTTAATTATTGTTGTTGTTGCTGTGGTGGTGGTGGTGGTGGTGGTGGTGGTGGTGTGTGTGTGTGTGTGTGTGTGTGTCTGTGTGTGTGTGCATTCATGCACACACATATCTCAATATATAAATACAATCCACTCAGTCCATAAGAAGTAACTTCGTATGTATATAATTTCAGAGCTGACCACTTGGTACTGGATATATTGTCAGCTCCATTCAAGTTCACTGTGGGGATGAGAACCCCATGTTCTAGGCATAGAGTGAGCCTAGAGAGGTCAGGTGGCCCAATGATAGCATCAGTCCTAGGCCCACATGCTACCTAAGAAGAGACACAGTTTCTACAAGGTTAAAATCCTGTTGGGAAAAAGGGAAAGAAAAAAGAAGTTGTAGATATACAGACATCCATTTTCATAAAACGGACACTGCTAGACATGGATAATTACTCCCCATTCCAATATCAGTGGGTGACCTTACTGCACTCTCACAAATAGCTGAATCGTGTGGAAAAACAAAGTCAGCAAAAAAACTACTTATGCCCAGCAGTGAGCCAGCAGGTCAGAATCCTGAAAGCAGGCCCCTCCACCACCATCACAACCCATTGTAACCTCTAAGACCTACTTCGCAGCCCAAACTCACCAAACAAGTTCATTATTTTCCCCCTGGCCAACCATCCCTGGCAACATCAACGGCCTCTAGAGGCATAAGTTTCAAGTATACTTGAACAGCCCCACTCTGCTGCCCAATTCCACCTGTTTCAGCACCCTTCCTGTGAACAGCCCTCTCAAGCAAGATTGGCAGACCCTGTAAGGAGACGCACCACCCCAACAGCTGCAAGAACGGGTACAGGTGAAACCTACACCGATTGGAAGAACAGAGTACACATGCATAGGCATAATCCACACCATTTGGAAGAACAGACACCACAGGCACAAGCAAAGCCCACACCAGGTAGAAGAACTGGATCTAGGAACCCAAACCCTCAGCTGACACAACCCTACTCAACTAGACAACCAGTCAATCACCAGAACCCTTGGCCATTCAGGCAGAAAGACAATAAAGTAAACAGACAATAAAGGAACAAAAGACCCATCTAACAAAGACATCACAAGAATCAACACCTGTACCTATCATTATCCCAAACGCAGACGGGTAAACGGCAGTATATGAATACATTCAACCACATAAAGAGCAATATGGCACCTCCAGAACCTAGTGGTTCTACAACAACAAGACCTGAACATCCCAACACAGATGAAGCAAAGTATACAACCTTAAAAATAACTTTATGAAGATGATAGAGACCCTTAAAAGGGAAATGAAAAATTCCTTTAAAACATTGAGGAAAAGACAAACAAAAAATAGAGGAAATCAATAATCTCTTCAAGA
Source organism: Cricetiscus sungorus (assembly GCA_030556225.1). NCBI lineage: Eukaryota > Metazoa > Chordata > Mammalia > Rodentia > Cricetidae > Cricetiscus > Cricetiscus sungorus. Next base: position 30,065,042 of record JANBXA010000740.1, on the reverse strand, counting down.
AGGTCAAGAAAAAAACAATCAAACTGCTGAAGAAAACAGTTCAAGACTTGAAAATCTCAACAGACCCCTCCCCCACAAAAAATGGCTTAAGGGTAGAATTAAACAACAACACAAATAACAGAAAGCCTACAAACTCATGGAAACTGAACAATGCTCAACTGAATCACCACTGGATCAAGGAAGAAATAAAGAAATAAATTAAAGACTTCCTAGAATGCAATGAAAATACTCAAACTTATGGGACACTACGAAAGCGGTGCTAAGAGGAAAGTTCATAGCACTAAGTGCCTACATAAAGAATTTGGAGAAATTTCACACTATAAACTTAACAATACACCTGAAAGCCCTAGAACAAAAGGAAGCAAACTCACCCATGAGGAATAAACAATAGGAAATAATCAAACTGAGAGCTTAAATCAATGAAACAGAAACAAAGAGAACAATATAAAGAATCAGTGAAACAAAGAGTTGATTCTTTGAGAAAATTAACAAGTAGACAAACCCTTATCCAAACTAACCAAAAATCAGAGAAGTAATAACCAAATTAACAAAACCAGGAATGAAAAGAGGGACATGAAAACAGACACTGATAAAATCCAGAGAATTATTAGGTATTACTTCAAAAAACTGTACTCCACAAAATTGAAAAACCTAAAAGAAATGAACAATTTTCTAGGAAACCCCTAAGGAATTAGAAGCCCAGGCCAGATGGTTTCGGTGTAGAATTTTATCAGGATTCCAAAGAAGAGTTAATTCCAATATTCCTCAAAATTTTTCACTCAATAGAAACAGAAGGAACATTGCCAAACTCTTTTTATGGGGTTACAGCTACCCCAATACCTGAACCACACAAAGATGCAACAAAGAAAGAGAATTACAGATCAATTTCCATCATGTACAAGCCGACACCCAACATTAAATGAAATGGAGAGAAACTCAAAGTGATGCCACTAAAATCAGGAACAAGACAAGGCTATCCCTATCCAACATAGTACTAGAAGTTCTAGCTAAAGCAATAAGACAACAAAATGAGATCAAGGGGATACAAATTGGAAGGGAAGAAATCAAAAGTTTTGCTATTTGCACGTTATATGATAGTATACATAAGTGACACCAAAAATTCTACCAGGGAACTCCTACAGTTGATAAACACCTTCAATAATTTGTCAGGATTCAAGATTAACAACAACAAATCAGTAGCCCTCACAGTTGATAAACACCTTCAGTAATGTGGCAGGATAAAAGATTAACTCAAAAAAAAAAAAATCAGTAGCCATCCTATATACAAATGATAAATAGGCTGAAAAAGAAATCAAAGAAGGTATCAGAAAAATGGAAAGATCCCCCATGCTCTTGGATAGGTAGAATTAACATAGTAAAAAATGGCAATCTTATCAAAAGCAATCTATAAACATTCAATGCAATCCCCATCAAAATCCCAACACAATTCTTTGCAGACCCCGAAAGAACAATACTCAACTTCATGTGGAAAAACAAAAAACCCAGGATAGCTAAAACAATCCTGTACAAAAAAAAACTTCGAAGGGATCACCATCCCTGACTTCAAGCTCTACTATAGAGCTATAGTAATAAAAAAAAAAAAAGTCTGGTATTGGCATACAAACAGTCACAGAGATCAATGGAATCAAACTGAAGACCCTGACATAAATCCACATACCTAAGAACACCTGATTTTTGACAAAGAAGTCAAAACTATACTATGGGGGGAAAAGCATCTTCAAAAAATGGCGGCATAATTTGATGGTGGCATGTAGAAGAATGCACATAGATCCATATCTATCCCCATGCACAAAACTCCAAGTAGATAAAGACCTCAACATAAATCCAGTTACACCAAACCTGATAGAAGAGAAAGTGAGAAGTAGCCTTGAATGCATTGGCATAGGAAACCACTTCCTAAATATAACACCAGTAGCACAGACACTGAAACGGAAAATTAATAAATAGAACTTCCTGAAACTGAGAAGTTTCTATAAGACAAAGGGCACTGTCATTAAGACAAAACAGTAGCCTACAGAATGGGAAAATATCTTTACCACCCCCACATTTGACAGACTGCTGAGCTCCAAAATATATAAAGAACTCAAGAAGTTTGACATCAAAATACCAAGTAATTCAATTTTAAAATGGGGTACAGAGTTAACAGAGAAATCTCAACAGAAGGATATCAAATGGTTGAGAATTACTTAAAGAATTGTTCAGCATCCTTAGCTATCAGGGAAATGCAAATCAAAATGACTCTGAGATAACCATTTTACACCTGTCAGAATTACCAAGATCAAAAATGTTAATGACAGCCTTTGCTGGAGAGGATGTGGAGTAAGGAGAACACTGCGTCACTGCTGGTAAGAGTGTAAACTTGTACAGCCACTTTGGAAATCAGCATGGTAGTTTCTCAGAAAATTGGGAATCAATCTATCTTGAGTACCAGCGATACTACTTTTGGGCATATACTCAAAGGATGCTCAATCATACCACAAGGACACTTGCTCAACTATGTTCATAGCAGCTTTAGTCATAATATCCATAATATCCAGAAACTGTCAACAAGCTAGATGCCTCTCAACTGAAAAATTAATAAAGAAAATGTGATAAATTTAAACAGTGGAATATTACTCAGCAGAGAAAAAAAAGCAATGACATTATGAAATTTTCAGGCAAATGGATGGAACTAGAAAAATAATCCTGAGTGAGGTAACCTAGACCCAAAAAGACAAACATGGTATGTACTCACTCATAAGAGGATATTAAATGTAAAGCAATGGATAACCAGGCTACAATCCTCAGACCCAGAGAAGCTAGGTAACAAGAAGGAGGAACACATGGATTACCCTGGGAAGGGGAAATAGATAAGCTTTCCTGGGTGAACTGTGGTGGGGGTGGGTGGTTAGAGGGGTGGGAATGGGGGATGGGAATATGAGGAATGAGGATGATTAAGTTGGTGGAGAGAGGAAGAGGGAGAGCAATCAAAGAGATATATTGATACAAAGAGCCATTATGGAGTTAAGGAGAAACCTGGTGCCAGGGAAACTCCCAGGAATCCATAAGGATGACCCAAACTAAGACTCCTGGCAATAGTGGAAAGGATATCCAAACTGGCCTTGGCATATAATCATGCTGGTGACTATCCCAACTGTCATCAGGGAGCCTTTATCCTGTAATTGATGGAAGCAGATGCAGAGATCCACAGCCAAGCACTGAGCAGAGCTCCAGGAATCCAGTTGAAGAGAGAGAGAAAGGGGGGTTATGAGCAAGGGGGAGTCAAGATCATGTCAGGGCAACCTGCAGAGACAGCTGACATGAGGTAGTGGAACTCATGGATTCTGAACCAACAGCTAGGGAGCCTGCATGGGACTGACCTAGGCCCTCTGCATGTAGGTGACAGTTGTGTACCTTGGTCTGTTTGTGGGACCCCTAGCAATGGAACCAGGACCTGTTCCTGGTGTATAAGCTGGCTTTTTTGGAACCTGTTCCCTATGGTGGGATGCCTTACTCAACCTTTATGCAGTGGAGAGGAGCTTGGTCCTGCCCCAATTTGATATGCCATGCTTTGTTGATGCTCATGGGAGGTCTTACCCTTTCTGAATGGAGATGGAGGAGGAGTCAATAGGGGAAGGTAGGAAGAAGGTGGGAGGAGGAAACAGGGAAGAAAGGAGGGAGGGGAAACTGTGATTGGTATGTAAAATAAATAAAAAAAATTTAATAAAAAAGAAGAAACTGCTTACACTTATACATCTCTATTGTAGATCAAATAGACCTAACGAATATGTGTAGAATATTCCACCCAACAGCAGAATAACGCATACTCTTGTCATCAGCATGGGTATGCGTTTTCCAAAACAAACCATATTTTAGGCCATATGACAAGTCTTAACAAAAATAGGAAAAAAATAGAAATAATTTCTATCTTATCTGTAGAGAACTGCGAAGTGCCACACCTCAAAGTGGCGCTGGCTTCCGCCTTACACCTTCCAGTTGGTGAGGGCTCTCTGGCGTAAACAAGCCCTTAATTGGTTAAGTCTGTTCAGCCTGTCTGCTTCCGCATTAGAGTAGCCTATCTGCAGGGTCCGCGTAGCTCACTGGGGTTGGTTAGCGCAAGGGTCCTGTGCAGGGGTCCCCCCAGCTCTCTCTTGCGAGTCAGAAGAACATGTTTCAAGGATCCTGATTAAAACTGCATGAAGAAGATCTACCCGGAGTTGGGTCTTCCTTGCTGGTCAGGGTAGGCACGTACACTTATCTACTTATAGACTGAAACTAGAAATCAAGAGGGAGGAAAAACTACAAAACACAGAAATTGAACAATACACCATTGAACAGTGGCTCATTGCAGAAATCAAGAAAAACTTTCTTGTATTACATTAATGTATGGGGTAGGGAAGGGCAGGTGGAGCCCATATGTACCATGGTGCATATACAGCTGTCAAAAATCAATGCACTGGCAATGGTTCGTGTAGGTCTCTGGGATCAAACCTAGATCATTAAGCTTGGTACTGTGACATGCATCCCCACACACTTAACATGATAATAATAAATAATTTGTGCAGGGACACAGCACATTTTACAGAGAACTCAAAACAGAGTAACAGTATACTCACCTGTGAACTGGGAACAAAGTTCTGTGTTCATAATAAGGATGGTCCTTTGAACTGCTTTTTAAATTTTTATTTATTAATGTAAGTGTGTGTGTGTGTGTTTGTGTTTGTGTGTGTGTGTGTGTGTGTGTCAGAGAGAAAGAAGAGAGAGAGAGATTGATATTGGACATAGGCACATCTGTAGAAGTCAGAGGACAGCTTTGTGGAGTTTGCTCTTTCTTTCCACCTTTGCATGGGGTGGGGTTGTGGGGCTTGAACTCAGATCATCAGGCTTGCACAGTAAGCACTTTAATCACTGACGCATCTCAACATCCCAAGGCGTTCTTTAATGCTCTGATTTCTGGGTAAGGTGGAAGGACAAAGGCTGACTTTACAATGGAAGGAATGAGAAGTTAGCTAAGGACCAGGAAGTCTGAGACGTCCACACAATTTACAATCACCTTGATTATGCTATATGTGCTGAGAACCAGAAATGCCTTGGTGGAGAAGACGTTGAAGTAGCTGAAGTAGCTCTGAGGAAGGTGAGGCTCTGTTCTGAGACTCATTCATTCATTGAGCTCTTATTTAATCAACCGCTATTGCTTGGGAGGCCATGAGATGCACAGAGCTCAACAAGACAGACATAGTCCCTACCCTCATTTACTGAGCATCTAAACAGAATACAGATAAGCAATAAGTTAATGCAATCTTGTGTAACACCTGTCACAGAAGGATGCCAGGGGACCCAGGACCCAGCAGTCAGAGATTCAGAGAATGTGTCCTAGAAGAAGTGATATCCACAGAACGCAGGGAAGCAAATAAAGAGGCCGAAGAACAACCCAGAGAGAAGGGGTATTCCAGAAAGAATTATATGGTCCAAAGCAGTCCTGTTTCCACCTGACCTGGTACACACACCCTTCCTTTGTGTGCTATCTCGTTTTCAAATGGCTCATGGAGTAGCTCATAGACTATTGCTGGCACTTCTACTAGAGAAACTCTATGTCTCACTTTTACAATTACCAAAGTCCACAAAGATTATAAGGAAAAGGTCTTCTTTCTTCATCTATTCAATAGGAGCCATCACAGTTTAATCTACTCCAGGTCAGACTTACACTGCCTGGTGATATATTGTGTGTGGAAACATTTTTCTTTCAAGTTATGGAAGATGTAATATTCTGATAGTTTAACAGCAACTTTATAACTTGAAATGTGAATTTGAGCGAAATGTACAGAGTTCAAACTACTATGTCTGTGCTTGTGCTTCCTACTGAATTAAAACACACACACATACACACACACACACACACACACACACACACACACACGTGTACACACTCAAATATGGGGTTTGTGTAGGGCTTCTCTCTTTCCATCATGTGGGTCTTAGCAATCAACCCCAGGTTGTCAGGCTTGGCAGTGAGCTCCTTTACCTGTGCAGCCATCCCACCAGCACTCCTACTTAACATTAAATGACTGGGTTTTGACCTTGGATGCCTTATAATAGAGACTCTAGAATGTTTGTAAACCAACGAGTAAAGTGTTCCTGGAGTTGAAGAGGTGGCTCGGTGATTAGAGCACTCGGTGCTCTTACAGAGGACCTGAGTTCCATTCTCAGCATCCACACTGGGTGGCTCACAACCATCTGTCATTCCAGATCCAAAAGATCCAATGCACACTGCTGGCTTCCTTGGACACTGACACACAGGACACACACACATACACAATACAGGAAGTGGTGATCAACCAAAATTTATCAAGTACCCAGATTCAAACTACAGTATTAGTAGATACAAGAATGTCAGATGGGACAATGTGAAGCAACTACACATTATGGATGTGGTGGTGGATGTACATATTAATAACTAAAATGTCCAACATCAGCTTTCAAAGCCAGAATGATTAAAGAATCATTGTTTTCTGTTTTTGCAAGGAGATAAGAAGTGAAAATGGCTATTTGTAAATGCTCCAAACATAATTTACATAATGACAAATATGTTCTTGATCCCAAATGAATAAGTGTTATAGATTCCTCTGCTTAAGGAATTGAGCGTCTTAAACTTATCTTTAAAAAAATTCTTTCTTAAGGGTCCCAGTGGGATGGCTTAGCAGGTAAAGGAACTCATGATCCAAGTTTGACCCTCAGGACCCACATGGTGGAAGGAAAGAACTAGACCCCACATGTGGGTCCTCTTGCTTCCATGGAGCCCATGCAGCATGCCCCTCTTACCCTTCTCCACGAATCTAAATAAATAAAGGCAATTAAAAATTCACTTCTTGAGTATCGAATAACACCCAGACTTCAAAAACAGCTGCAGTGCCTTGACCCAGACTTTAAACCACAATCATGCCAATGCCGATGTCTTGAGTGTGGGCCCTAACATCAGCCAACTGCCATGGTTTGGAGAGATGGCTGCATTCATCTCTGCTTCAGTGGTGTAAAGAACATATATTCACACCAGTGTCGACGTGAGCATCTGTGGTGGGTGTGGGTAGAGGACTGCACAAACACGGAAGACAAGTTTACTTTTATATTCACATCCACTCAACCACGCATGGTTATTGACACAGCACAGGTGTTCAGTGAGGGAGTGCCTGACAGCCACTAGTCAGTAAAGGACACAAAAGGGGGATACAATCTGCCAGCTTCCTCCTCCTCTATATGCCAAGGAAGGAGAAAAAGATAGGTGATGCTTTTGAAAATTGCTTCATATAGAAAGAGCCGTGTGTGATACTGCTGTTGAATATAGCTTATGTGGAGTTTTTTGGTTGGTCGGTTTTTCTGGTTTGGTTTAGTTGTGTGAGTGGATGGGGATTTGTGTGTTTGTGTGTGTGTGTGTGTGTGTGTGTGTGTGTGTGTGTGTGTGTTGTTTGTTTGTTTGTTTTAATTGGTTGGGGAGGGTAGTCTTAAAGTGAAAAGGTGAGTAAAAATGCAATATTGAGATAAAGTCATTAGCTTCCAGCAATTATTCTTTGGAAAGAACACAGATTTCTGAAATTTGCAAACAGACTGAGTTAAATACCATCAATGATTTTATGAAAAGAACTTTCACTTACTTACCTTGAGGGAGATTTCTACTCTACAGGGTGGCTTTACTGCCTCCCAAAGCTGTTAAAAGTGCATTTCTCCTGTTTTTATTTTAAATTTTAAGTTCAGTTCTCTGAAAGTCATTAAATGTGATATTTCTATGTTGTCAGTGTTATTCATCTTTTAGATTTGTGTTTCATTATTATAAAATATTCACATCCCTGTCACCAAAACATATTAAAAATATAAATCCTCCTCACGTGCCCTTCTAGAAGTTCTACCATTGCAGTCTTATAAGCTAATGGTCATTGTGACAATTCCCTAAATTTAATGGTCTTGCATCTCCATATCTTTAAATAACTTTACTTTTATTTATTTGGGGGTGGGGTGGGAATGGGCACACATGTGAAAGTCAGAGGACAAGTTTTGGGCATCAGTTCCCTCCTCCAGGCTCCAGGTTGGAACTCAGCTCCTCAGGGTTGGCAGCAAACACCTGACCTCATGGATCCATCTCAACAGCCAATTACCATATGCTTCAAAGCTTCAGTCTGAAATAAGTTTTCTTTCTTCCAAACCTTTTAAACAAAATGGTGGGAATCTTAGAACACTGATAGACAGAGACCAGTCAGGGGCCTCTACTTTCTCTCCTTCCAGGAAACACTAGAGCAATAGGAGAGCAAATCATCAGTGTGCTCAGCCTTCTTTCACAAATGTGAGACCTGCACCCTACTGTGCACATGGTTTGGGCTCTGGAGAGCATTCACTGGGACTATTGGTTTCTTGTAGCTTGAAACAAAGACTTGGATCAGGATAACGGATAACAGCACAAATAGAGGCAGTTTGTTAAAGGAGAAAAACACTTCTGAGATTGGATGTGGGCCAGAAAGCTAGGTAGACAATCTGTGTTGGGCCAAAGAGTTAGGATGCTTTGTAAGACATTTACATAGTTCCTCCTTTGTTCACATGTATGTATCAAGAACTTTGATAGAGCATGTTGTCCTTTATTTGGTGATGGTGCAAGAGAGGGAGTGTTCCAGTCTTTCTGTTACTGTGTTTTTTCTTCTATGTAGATCTCTGTGTGCATGGGTGCATGGGTGCATGGGTGCATGCCTCTGTGTGTGCATGTGCATGTGTGTGTGAGTGTATAGGCATGCATGATGCCCAGAAGTCAATATTAGTGTCTTCTTCAATCTCTCTTCATGTTATTTTTTTTTCAGTATCTCACTAAACTTGGAGTTTGCTATTTCAGGCACACTGTGGGCTAGCTAGCAAGCCAGAGGCATCTGCTTGCATCTGCCTCCAGTGCTGAGGCTGCAGTCATGTGCAACCAGTCCTGGAATGTTCTGAGCTCTGAGAATCTGTACTCTGGTCCTCGATTCTTGCTCTGCAAGTGCTCCCCCCACCCAGCCATCTCCCCAGCCCTCATACTTTAATCTCAACTCTCTCTGCCATTCCTACCACATCCCCACTGCTGAACCAAGCCTGGAGCTCACTTGCACTGAGACATAGAACCTGAATGCTGAGGACACAAACAGCACGGGGGATCTGATTTTTCTTCCTCATATTCATCCCCAGTGACAGAAATAAATTGATCTTGGGGAATCTAATCATAACTCTAGTTACTAATCTTGTTTGAGTCAGGTCCCTCTCTGTCTTCTAATTGAAACATTAAAACAGGGAGCAGCCATCATTGCCAGAGAAAGATTTCCCAGCAGAACCCCACAAATCTTGCTTATTCTTTCCCCATGTTGAAATAAACATAATTAGTTTTCTTTACACAGGATATTGTTCATAAGCAACTTAAATTTTAAAAATTACAGTTGGCAAATTTTTTTGGTCATAGCAAGTACAGACACTAAAGAGTGAGACTCAGACCCATCAAGGGTATCTAATAAAGGTCTTCAACCACAATAAAGAGAGTACTTAGGCCACTGCGTCACTATGCTGCTGAGGATTCTATCAGCTGCAGACAACAAATGCTTATGTAACAAATCAGAATGAGTATTACTACCTGGACTCAGATGATAGAAACATGAGCTGGGGACGTGGTCCAGTGGTAGAGTGCTTGTCTTATACATGAAAGTTTATGGGCTCAATTCTTAGTACCACAAATACTTTACCTGGTCATTTATACCTATAATAAGAGCATTATGGAGTCAGAGACAGGGTGATCACAAGTTCTAGTCTATCCTTGGCTACATCCCAAGATCAGCTTAAAATCAAAATGACAGCTGGACTCACCTCTTGCCTGGAAGCATCAGAGATGCCAGTTGGCTTATAGTTGTGGGTCTTCATCCCTCTTTAGAAAAGCCATCCTCACACACCATGAAAGTGGATGTGCATCGACCTAAATGGGTGTATTAGTCTGAGTGCTCTGGAGTAACAGAATTTATTAGAATGACTTACAGGCTGTGGCTAACAATGGCTACCTATGTACAGAAGGTCCAAGAATCCAGTAGTTGTTCAGTCCATGGATGTCTTAGCTAGTCTTTGGTATATGCTGAAATCCTGAATAAGTAGGCTCAAATGCCAGTGAAGGAATGGACTTGCTAGCAAGGATGGGAAGAAGCAAGGGGGGGAGGGGAGCTTCCCCCTTCCATGGCCTTTATATAAGCTTCCAGCAGAAGGCGTAACCCTTCCCACCTCAAAAGATCTGGGTTAGAAGAGGATCCCCCATTTCAAATGATCTAATTAAGCAAGAAAAAAATACCACCCATCTATTTTTGTGTCTTTCAGATGTAGTCAAGTTGATGACCAAGAATAGCCATCACAATGAGGATACTTGTCTAGCAACATGGGGTGGGGAACTCTTTGACATTCGTCTCTTTAAGGCAGTGATCACTCTGAGACCATACCTCCCCATGCAGAGTCATAAAAGGCTGTGGTGTGGTGTGGGTCTTACAGCCACTCCTGATATAGGGTCCTACCTGGCTCTTCCATGCTCTTTTGCCCTATGTGCTATCCCATACTAAATCACATAGTGTAAAACTTCTTTTCCACTCCTGAAAACTAAAGGGAAAAAAAGCCAGGTATTTTCCTTTAGGGAATTTCTCTGAAGGCTTGCTCCCCACTCCCAACCCCATGCTCCATCCTGCTCATGAAGGCTCACTCTTCATGAAGCTCCTGTCAAGGTTTTGAAGGGAAGCCTGGATTTAATATAATCACATTGTTCTTGCCTAATGCTCTTACTCCCCAATGCCCTTTCTCCTAATAAAACTAATTCCTGAAGGGTACCTATGTGTCAACTCCTTTCCAAAAACAACTACCACCATTCCATTCTTAAATTCAACACCACCCTATCACCCATTCTCCATCTTAGGAAGGAGTCTGTTTGAGTTGTGTGTACATCCGTGAACCAGCCACTCGAACTGGAAAGACAAACTTAACGTGTTCACAACTCCTGTGGTGGCTCACAGGACATCAGCTCTGACAAGGTGCCAACCTAAACAGAAGGGATGAGAAGGACTGAGCCCTAAGGGGAAGTTGCTCAGCCAGTTTATTGATTTACTTTACTTTTTAAATATTTGATTCATTTTTAATTACGTGCATACTGAGTGCCTGTGTGTATGTATGTGTATCATATGCATGCCTGGTGCTAACAGAAGCCAGAAAAGGATATAAGATTCCCCCCAAAACTGGAGTTCAGAATGATTCTATGTCTCAGACATTTTCCTTTAAAGAAAAAATTCTATACACTTAGTTTCCCATCAGCACCTTTTTAAAAAATTATGTATAACAGTTTGAAAGAAATTTGCTGCCAAAGGGAATTGTACTTTTAGGAGGTGTGGCTATGTCGGAGGAGGTGTGGTCTTGTTGGAGGAAGTATGTCCATGTGGAGGTGGGCTTTGAGCCATGCCCAGTGAATCCATCAGCTTCCCATTCCCTGCATATCTTTAGACTGGTACCTCTTTAGTACCATGTCTACCCGCACACAGCCATGTACTGCAATAATGAAAATGGACTGACGCTTTGAACTGTAGGCCAGCCACCACAATTAAATGTTTTCTTTGTAAGAGTTGCCGTGGTCCACCAGGTGTGGTTGTGTACACCTTTAACCCCAGCATTCAGGAGGCAGAGTCACTCAGATCTCTCAAAAAAAAAAAAAAAAAGTTGCTGTGGTCATGGTGTCTCTTCACAGCAATAGAAACTCTAAGACAGATGTTGGTACCAGAAACTGAAACTGCTATGATAGGCCTGACCATGTTTTTGTTTGAAAGAATATCAGCCTTGGAACTGTGGATTAGAAAACCAGTTGAACACTTTAAGGACTACCTAATGGGCCACCCTAGTAGGAAGGAACATGGGAGACAGAGGTGCTAAGAGGTATTTGAATTGTGGGAGACTTGCTCAAAAGGTTTCAGAGGAGAAGAATTTATTATGTTGCCTAGAGATCATTCTTATGATATTTTGTTGAAGTATGTGCTGCCTTTTGCCCTTGTCCAAAAATTCTACCTGAGCCTAAAGTGAAGCGTTTTAGATTAATTGTGTTGGTAGAGGAAATCTCAAAACAGCCTACTATAGACTCTGTTGTGTTAACACTAATTATGAGAAGGAGCAAGCTGAGCAAATGGAAATGCAAACTGTACAGATTGAGAAAGGGGTCACCTGGAAATGGAATAAAGCTAATGTACAAGGAGATAAACAGATTAAGAAACTGAATAAAGGGAGTGGTGACCTCAGAGCAAGATCCTACCCAGCTAAGCTTTCAACTTGTGAAAAGGATTAAAGAAAAGTTTAGAGCTAGGGGTGGTGGCACATGCCTTTAATCCCAGCAGTTGGAAGGCAGAGGCAGGTGGATCTCTGAATTTGAAGTGAGCCTGGTCTAGAGAAAGTTCAAAGACAGTCAAGCTTAGGTAGTAAAGGTAACAGTCAAAAACAGAAAGTTGGTGAAGATGTAATTGAACAAGGGGGCCATGTTCCAGCTCCTGCAAGCAGCAGAACTTGGCAGCTTTGGCCGTGTGGTTCTGGAGGAAGGATAAAAGAAATAGGTTATGGAATTTGCCTCTGCACCTAAGGAAAGCCACTGAGGCCAGGCATGTGTCAGGGCAACCCTGAATGGAGGGAGAAAGGGAGAAAGAGAGAGAGAGAGAGAGAGAGAGAGAGAGAGAGAGAGAGAGAGAGAGAGAGAGAGAGAGAGAGACCATTTAGTGAAGCTGTGAAGTTGAAGCCTGGATTGTCTTGGAGAATCCAAAATGTTAGCATGTTAGTGATACCAGAGCCATGGGATATCTGCTGAGAGAATTAACAAGGAGTGAACCAGCCCAAGGAAAAAAAAAAGAGTGCTGCAGTCAACAAAGATGAACAGATTTGGAGGTCTGAAAAGTGCCTTGGCATCAAACATGGAGATGCAGTTTGGAGTTTGCCCAGCTGGGTTTGAGTCTTGCTTTGGTCCTCACTATGCTCCCTAGCCTATATTTTGGAACATAATGTATATCCTGTGTTGGAAGTATGGGATCTGTTTTTTGATTTTTATTTTACAGGGGATTACTGTTAGGAGATTGCATGAATCTCAGAAGATACATTGAACTTTATACTTTTGAGAATGTTATAGACTATGGGAACCTTTAAGGTTAAACTGAATACATTTTGCATTATGATATGGCTGTAAGTCTTTGGGGGACAGGGAGTGAAATGTGATGGTTTGAAAAAAGGACCCCCAAAGTGAGTGGCACTATTAGGAAATGTGGTCTTGTTGGAGCAAGTGTGTCACTGTGGGGGCAGACTTTGAGATCTCATATATGCTCAAGCCAGGCCCAGTAAATCAGTCTACTTCCTGTTGCCTGCATATCATTATGTAGCAGCTACCTCTCCAGCACCATGTCTTGCTTCCTGGCAATTACAACTCTGAAGGTATCAGTAGCTACAATAGCCAGGGAGGAATTCTGTCCCCTAGAGCACCAGTTTTATCATATCTGCTAACGTGAATTCTACCTAGACTTCTATCTATAGAACCCAGGATTCAAAGCTTGAGGTGAAATTCTGCTTGCCCAGAGTGGCTGAATATCAAGTAGCTAACCTTCTCTCTTAGCTTGAATCTCCCCCAAAAGGGTGTCATTCTGCTCTGCCTCCACTTAAGAACCCAAGCTTCAGATGGGTCCTCCCTACCACTTCCTGTCAGCTAGTTGCTGACTTAACCGCCTGACCCCAGGGTAATTTTATTTAGTCAAACAAATACAACGCCTCTTTGTATCAATATTCCATAGCATAAATGAATGGAACCCATCTTAAATTAATACTCCACAACAGAAATAGACCTGTTGAACAGGAAGCAGTCCAGTCACTTCTGTCACCCTTTTCTACCAAAGTTTTGGAGCACAGACTGTAAAGGATATTAACACCCCCCCCCACCAGGGAGTAAAGACCATTACCAAAATTCTTTGGTCAAATTATGCAAGCTTCATTTTCTGTCAGACAGGGCTATCTCCCTAATGCAGATTTTGAGAAAATAGCATTAAACATAGAAAAAAAGTGGGGCTTATATATCCCCCAAAACTGCAAGGCTAAGAGTTTTCCAGGGGTTTTTGGTCATGGGGGAACTTGGCAGAATGTTTCAAAAGTCATTTAACAGAACTTCTCAGAGTACATTGAGGTGTGAGTCAAATTCCATAGAGTGGGGAGCTTGCCAAATTCCAGAAACAGGTTAAAACATGATCAAGCTTGAATTTTGCAACAAAAAGAAACAAACTTACTCTGACTTTATAACAAAATGGATTCCCTCCTTATAATGGAGGCTGGTCCATCGGGGCCTTAAAAGTCCAGATACCACTGTGGGATGACAAACGTGAAAGATATGCAGTTGCAAGCACACTTTTGGTAACTTTCATAGCTACACCAGCTTCCTCATCCCAAAGGACATTTCTAAACATCTCAATGATAAGATTCTAAGAGAAGCCAATCTCCAGGACACATGATTAGAATCTTAAATATCTTGATCCCACTTTTGCTCAATTGTACATACCAAAACTCCCCAGGTCTCCACAGATATCCACAAATATTATACCCCTTCTTGAGTTTATCACTTCCTTCCCTCCCTCCTGTCCTTCCTCCCTATATCCCAGGCTGACAGCCAAGGATGATGCTGAATTTCTTCCTCCACTTCTTAAGAGCTAGGACTATGAGCACATGTCACCACACTTAGTTTATGCTGTGACACACTGTGCAAGCATTTGACCAACTCAGCTCCATCTCCAGCCCTGGAATTCTCTTCAGTGTCCACATCTGCCTCCTCTTCCTCTGCCTATCAAACTATGTTCTGGCATTGCTCCATGTGCTGGGTCTTCTTCCCTTCACCATCTACACCATCTCTGTGCGATCTCATCCAATCTTACTTGGTTACCATGCCCTAGGTGCCTCCTGTCAAATCTACATCTCAAACCCAGGTCTATCTCCTGAGCTTTAAGCTGCTATGTCTCATTAAGAAGTAAATGTCTTCTACATGCCTGTTTCTGACTCCAAAATGACCAGACTGATGGCTCCTTCAACCTCTCAACCCTTCCTCTGGTGCTTTGGTTTGTTAGTGTTGTTTTGTTTTTCATTGTTTTTGTTTTGTTTTCTCTTATGTAACCTCCTATCTGATTACTCAAATCTGCAACCTGGAAGGCATCCTTAATCCCTTCGTCTTTCTCATACTTCCTTTCCCTTCACTTCCAGAAATTCACAAATCCTATTCTCCTTCCTCGAGCATCCATCATGTAAGCAATGTGTGACAGGCTCTGTGACTCGTGCATAAGATCCCTGACTGCTCTACCATTTACTAACCCATCCAATTACACCAGTCTGTAGCTTTAAATCTTTCAAGTGCCCTGTAGCTGAGGTTGCCTCGAAGGTTGTTAAGAATAACTGCATCAGAGTCCCATAGGAAACCTTAAAATATTGGCACCTGAGCACCACCAAAACCAAAGAAATAAAACTCTATAAGTAGACACAAGACATTAATATTTAACTTCACAGTACTGTCCCAGACTGAACATTTTTTTCTGTGAATGGGTATATCAGTAGTCAAATGGATCATCAGTTCCCTGTCTGAACATAAGCTCCATGAGAGACGGCTACATGGTTACAATGTTTCTCAGTATCCTGAACAGGCAAAAGGTGTTTTCTTTCGATGTCTATATCTTGTGCTCCTATTTAGCCCTTCCATTCCGTCTCAAACTCAGCCCAAAGGGACTTCAGCTCGCACTCCTTCATCAAAAAAATATGTCCAAAATGTCCTGTCAGTAACCAGTCACTGCCAACTAACTTAACCAATGAGAGTTGTAATAGTGCTTGTGATAATAGGTGGCAACACCATTCAGTTCAAAGTGCCACACTGCTCTGGTTTCTTCCTGCTATTTTATAGGGTCCATTGTCACCAGCTTTTCTTCTTTCTCTCCCTTTAAATGTCAAAGTGGCCTGTGCTGCAGGACTTAAGTCTTCTCTAATCACTGTTGTGCCCAAGTCCTAAAGATCCCCAAAGACCCCAGGGAGAGACAGACCCACTGGTGCAAATGCATAGGGTTCATTGTTCATCCAACCATGACAGGGACCTCATCTGGCTGGCTGACACAGCAACCACCAGAGCAAGAAGAGAGTTCCCTGTCTACTGTCAGGTTTTTAAAGGCAAAAATCACAGGATTACATCAGTGGGTATGAGTTGGTTTCTGACTGGTTCTTATTTGGGGGACAGTCAGGGGAATTTCTCAGAGTCATATTTTGGCATTAAATAGCTGTGCACCAGTTATTCTCATTGGTCAGTGCTGAGAGGGGACATTCTGTGGTTTCTATGGTTTTGTCTTGTTATTTGCAGGTGGCCTGTTATTCATAGATACCAATGGTTTTCAGAATTGTGTCCTGGAGACTACAGGGGAGGTTTTGGTCTCTCCTGGAGTTTCTTTTGTGGCCAAACAGTTCCCAGGAACCAAGTATCTAGGAGGCTGGGCAGGGGGTGGGGGGCGTTCTGG
Organism: Cricetiscus sungorus; assembly: GCA_030556225.1. Taxonomy (NCBI): domain Eukaryota; kingdom Metazoa; phylum Chordata; class Mammalia; order Rodentia; family Cricetidae; genus Cricetiscus; species Cricetiscus sungorus. Next base: position 30,048,486 of record JANBXA010000740.1, on the reverse strand, counting down.
AGATTGTGTTCAGTTTTGGCCCTAGGCTCCGAGAGGCCAGGGGATCTGAAGTTTCTTTGTGTCATGTGCTGAGTCAGAGGCCTACATGTCTATTCTGTAGCCTGTCATGGCTGCTAAAGCAGGGGGCTGAGTGAAGGTCTGGTGCCTTTATATGGTTTTACCCCTTTCAACCACAATTGCTCCCTTGGTGGCCACATCCCATCTCAAGTTCAAAAGCCAAACACGAATGACTCCCCCTTTTTCCTGAAATCCAAAGGCGGGTGTCCAACTGCATAGTTACATCTCGCCCTAGATGGCACTGGATGTTGAATAGTCCCCCAAAGCCCTTGTGGTTAGGACTTGGTCCCATGTGGCATTGTTGGAGGACAGTGGAGGCTTTAAAGCTCTGGAACACTAGAGGATCTATGGGTCATCAGAGGCACACACTAAGAGGTTGAGACACCATGTCTACTTCTCCCTTTCTTTGCTTCCTGGTGATGAGATGGGCAGCTTTGCTCTGCCAAGCCTTCCCAACATCACATGCTGCCTCTCCACAGCTCTGAACAGAGGCTCTATTCCTTCATCCTAGACAGGTACCTCTAAAGCTGTGAGTAAACCTTTTTAATGAGATAATTTCCTCACAGTGCAGAAAGCTGACTAATGGAGATGGTTAGTGTGATGGTTAGAAGGGAGAAATATGCATAGTGCAGAAGTTTGTATGTAGGTAAAAATTCATTTTTGTATGTTTTTAAAATAGCTCAGAGAGGATTTGGAATCTTTCCAACATGGAGAAATCATCAGTGTTTGACTTGATGGTTATACTAATTGCCGTGACTTAATCATATATTATATACATGTACCAAAATATCACAGTATACCCTATAAATATGTATGATTGTTGCATAAATTAAAAGTTAATTTTAAAAAACCCTTTGAAGAGTGTACTGGAGTTATTTGAAAATAGATTTGAGGGGAAACAAATAAAACAAAGAGAGAAGGGCCCTTTTGTTAGTTTCAGAACTAACAAAAGGCCCATGTAACAGGATGACATCATGGGCCATGGGAAGAGGAAGTCTTCAATTCTCTGACAGATGTCTATCATTAGGTGGTGTTCTAGAGTCTAGGATCGGTGCTCGTAAGAGCTACATGAATGCTGGTGCACCCACCCTTCCACCACCTGGAAACACAGCAAGAAGGTTTATCTGCCGCTCAGAAAGTGAGTCCTCTCAAGGCACCAAATCAGCCAGCACCATGATTTGGAATGTCTCAGCCTCCAGAAATGTAAGCAATAGAGGCTGGAAAGATGGCTCTGTAGGTAAGAGCACTAGTTGCTCTCCCGCAGCAGCAGGGTTTGATTCCTAGCTCCTACATGGTGGCTAACAATCTTCAGTGACTCCAGTTCCATAAGATCTGACATGCTTTTCTGACCTCCATGGACACATATATGTGGTATGCATACATGCATGCAAAACATCCATAAACACAAAATATAAATAAAACTATTTTTTTTAAAAAAAATATAAGCAATGCACAGTCCATGTAGTACCTCAACATGACAGCACCTCAAGAAATTAAAACATGTCTCCAAGTATTCTGTAGAAATCCCTAGATAAGCCAGGCAGTGGTGGTGTATGCCTTTAATCCCACAAGTGGAGAGGCAGAGACAGTCAGATCTCTATGAGTTCAAAGCCAACCTCATCTACAGGCCTGGAGAAGAAGAGGAGAAGGAGAAAAGAACTCCCTAGACAATAAAAAATGAAGAGCATAGCCAGGTGTTGGTGGTGAATGCCTCTAATCCAAGCACTCTGGAGGAAGAGGCAGGTGGATCTCTGTGAGTTCGAGGCTAGCCTGGTCTACAGAGCAAGTTCCAGGACAGCCTCCAAAACTACAGAGAAACCTCATCTTGAAAAACTAAAAAAGAAGGAGGAGGAGGAGAGCCCTACCTTTGCTTGATAGGACCACAAAATACAATCCTGGAGTTTATGGAGGGTCAACAGCATCCTGCCTCAGGGGCAAATGGGAAAATGAAGTGTGGCCTGTCTTTTCAGCCTGTGCGTGGAAGAGTGAGGGCATGTCAGCATGGAGTTGCCCCTTATCATTTGCATTGCTGAAAGAAGGTATGGGACCAGAAGCTGAATACCACTATACATTGATGATTACTGAGAATCAAAGCCTACAAGCATTGTGACTAGCTCTCTTGGTACCCTGAAGTGTACAAATGGTGCAGCTTAAGAACCAAAGTTAGAAGACAGAGGTCAGGGAATCAATCACCTGTAATCTACCACACACAAGGGATCCTGAGGCAGAAAGATCACTGAGTCTGAAGCCAGTCTGATTTGTTAAGACCAGAAAGTGGAGTTATCCCTGGTTTTTTATTTCCCAAATCCCACAATTTAAAGCAACACATTTGTGTTTACAGGGGCTGGAGATATGGCTTGTATTCTCTAGAACAGAACTTAAAGAATGAATTTCCCTATCTACCTATCTATCTACCTATCTATCTACCCTATCTATCTATCTATCTATCTATCTATCTATCTATCTACTATCTATGTATACAGAGAGAGACAGAGAGAGAGAGAGAGAGAGAGAGAGAGAGAGAGTTTGTTGCAATGACTTACAGACTGCAGTCCAGCTAATCCATCAATGGCTATATGTGAGCACAAAGTCCAAGAATCCAGCAGTTTCTCAGTCCCACAAGGCTAGGTGTCTCACCTGGTTCTCTGTATATGATGGAATCCCAAAGAAGTAGACTCTAATGCCAGTGAAGGTATAGATGTGCTAGCAAGTCAAGGGCAAGCAGGGAAAGCAAAACTTCCTTCTTCCATGTGCTCATACAGACTCCAGCAGAAGGTGTGGCCCAGATTAAAGGTGTGTCTTCTCACCTCAAGATCTGAATCAAAGGTGTGTGTCTTCCAGCTTCAAAGGTCTGGACTAGAAGTAGATTCACTCACTTCAAACCAAGCAAAAACATCTCTCACAGAGGTACCCACCATTTCTGGATTATAATGTTGGACCCTAATTCCAGGGTCCTGATGGGTCAGTAGGAGAGCCCCATGACACAAACACCAAAACCAGGAGATGCAACAAGCAAGAGGTGTTTATTGAATGAGTGCACTCGGGTGACAGCAATCTCAGGGAAAGCTGCACCCCCCCCAAAGGATTCAGGCTCCTTTTTATAGAGACAAACCACAAATCAGCATACATGCATGGGGCACAAGGTGATTTATTACAAAGTATGATCTCATGTTTGAGAGATCTCCCAGGTATGACCTGTTCTTATTCAAAGGATAAACCATAGAATGACGTGGAAAGTCCCCAGACTGTTCATTGGTCAGCAGTGACCCAAACAGTGCTGTTCATCTGGGACCATTTGTTCCAGTGTTGGGGGCCTATTTCCTTGTTGGGGGCCAAGACCTGCAAGAGACTTCACTTCAGTTATTTAACAAAAGATTGATGATTCAGTTACTAGCCCTATTTAACAGAATCCGCCTAACATAAACACTAGCCCCATCACCATAGTAACTTTCTTGTTCTCATATCTGTACTTTTCTCCCATGTCAATGTCCACTCTTTATGATTTTCTATATTCCGCTTGCAAGAATTATTTTCCTGCCCCTTTCTCACATCCTTGCTCTGCAAACTAAAATCTTTCAATAATTCATTCCAGGTATAGTCAAATTGACAACCAATAATGGCCATTAATGGTTCAATAGTTAAGAGTGAGTACTGATTTTGCAGTGAACTTGTGTTTAATTCTCAGAACCCATATCTAATGACTAACATATACCTAAGTTCCAGGAGATCCAGTCCCTTCTTCTGGCTTCCATAGGTACCGCATTCACACACACATACCTGCCTCCCCACATACATATAAATTCAAATAAAAATATATCTTTTCTAAAATTATGTTTCGACTTTCTCACACAGTTTACAGCATTTTATTTCAACAGATAAACACGTCTCCCAACCAATCTTCAAAGAGTCCAATACAGAATGTACTTTGCAGGGGGATCATTTGTGATATTCAGTTTTGCTTTTGTGATATTCAGTTCCGATGGAACATGAACGTTCTTCAAAGTCATCAGACCCCCGTGATTTAGAAAATATGTTTTATAGACTGATCACACAGGTGCTTACTGAGACTGGCACTATTTATTCTTTGGAGCCAAGCTGGTGAGATGGCTCAGCAGATAAAAGTACTTGCAATCAGAACCATGTAAAAAGACTGAATTAGTCACAGACTCCTAGATGGGAGGTAGAAGCAGGAGAACTGTGCAGGATCTTTCTGGCCAGTTATCCTGCTGGGCAGAAACAAGAGAGAACCAGCCTCAACAAGGGTGACAAGACAACCAGCTTCTGCAAGTTGTCCTCTGACCCTCACACAAGCACCACAGCACATTCTCTACCCCACCTCCCCCCAACACACGCAAAGTTGACAAAAAAGGAAGTCAAGAAAAGCCAGGTTGTGATGGTTCCTCATACTCTGGACTCTGTTAAGTCATCATCTCTGTGTATGCTGCCATAAAGGTACTTTTGAGATATGATTAACTTTGAAATCAGTAAATTTTTAGGAAAGCAGATTGTTCTGTAAAGAGTGTGTTCATCCAGTGAGCCAAAGACCTCAAAGAGCAAGTCCACCAAAGGAGAAGGAAGCAACCTGTGTACCAGATCCTGATCCAGCATGACCAGATATCTGCCTGTACACTGTAGACCTGTCAACCTCCAACCTCAGGAGCCATTCCTTAAATAAGTGACTGGCTCTCTGTCTTTCTCTCTCTCCTTTCTCCAATTACTTCTCTGTCTCTCTGGAGAATGTGGCTAACACAGAAAGAAGCTAATTTCTTAAACAGGCAACATAGCTGAGAAGATAGCAAAGATTTGTAGATGGCATATAGGTACTTGAGATACTCCTTAACAGCATTTGTCATTTACATTAGGGAAGCAGGAATGGAAGCCACAATGCAGTCACTGGACTGAGGAGCTGTCCATCAACAACGCTGAAGGGGAATGGTTTTTTCAGAGAACATAGTTGACTAAGAATTGATGGATAGGTAAGGGAGTTGGTGGAAGGATGGAGTAGAAGCAGTCATGAAGAAACTTCTATAATGGTGGGTATGTTCTCTATCCTGACTGTGGCAATGCTTTTACAGGTACAGACTTAGGAAGTTATAGAATTTCATTCCTTAAGTTATTACCATTCATAATACCTAGATTGTGAAAGGAAAAGTATTGGTTCAGAACCCCCAGACCAAAGTTCTCAGCACAAAGGAGACATATTTGTCCCAGAGGGACAGAGTGCAAGGACTAAAGACAGGAAAGAGAGGATGAGGGAGAAGGGGAAGAGAAGCAGGGGAAAGGGGCAGGTGTGTTTGTCCCAGAGTGGAAGAAAGAACTGCCTCCAGATAGCGAGGAGACAGACATGACCCACAGAAAAATAGCAGTTTATAAAGGCAAAATGGGAAACCCCATGTTAGGATGAGGTGTTGAATTTTAATTGGGCATGTAAATGAGGCCTAACTAAAGGGGGCTTTTGATTGCTGGACTTCAATACTGTGATAGCTGGACCTTGGTAGTCAGCCTCAGGAGGAGGAAGTGACCTAATGAGGAAATAGACCTTGGTGGTTAGCTTTAGGAAGGTAATCTAATAGTTTTTAAGCAAGACAAAGGAAATGGGAGAGAAGGGGCCATGCCTGCCATGCTTGAGCTGAACAATGTCCCTTCAGATTGTACTTAAAGCTCTTCTTAAAATACTACTATATTTCAATTATTCATTACATGTCTAGTGGTTTATGCCTGTATACTAGTTAGTGCCTAAAGTTCATCATGAACTATACACGTCTGTTATCTTATCTGAAAACTCATTCCATCTTCATTTTTGTTCTCATCACAGCTTCCCTCCCGCCTGCTCTTACAACTGAATGGTGACATTTGACAAGTCACACTCTTCACCTGAAACATGAGATGCTTTCAACACAGTTGCTATGATGATTAAATGAGCTGATATCTGGTTAGCATTTAAAAGAAGGGCCAGCAAGATGGCTCAGTGGGTAAAGGTGCTTGCTGCCAAGCCTGACATCCTGAGTTTGATCTCTGAGACTCACTTGGTAGATGGAGAGAACCAACTCCAACAAAAATGTTCTCTGATACACTGTCTCACACACACACACACACACACACACACACACACACACACATGCTCACAAACACAAGATAAAACAAATAAAATGTAATGCATTTATATTAAAATATAAAATAAAACAAGGTCTCACATTCTTGGCATTACTTACACAATTGGGGGTTGATATTGCTTCTATTCAGAGGGGTGGGTGAGGGTAGCCTTTGCATTTTAAAGTCTATGGCAGAATCCCTGGCCCATAACCCAATTCATGTCAGCTGTAGCCCCCTTCTGAGCTGTGCCAACCAATTAAAAACAATGACCACATCTGTTTAATAGCAGGTCTACGGTTATGAGACCCTTTCCCCCTACTGTGGCCACTGTGCCACACAAAAGCCATGTAAATTACTTACCACCACCACCCCAGAACATGGTTTGGCCAGACTTGCCCTTGGGCTCAGGTCAATCGCTCCAAATGCCACTGTTCCACAGTACTTCCTGCTCTGCCCTCGGACTATGGTTCCCATGCCTCAAATGAGCAAGCTATCTTCACATCAGTGGGGTTTCCCACAATGTCTCCAAGAAGGATGCTGCTCAGCCCCTTCCAAGAGACACACACAGGCCATTGCCAGTGTCTCATAGTGGCTCTGCTTGTGCACTAGTTTGTAGATCGCCTCTAATGCTGTCTCCCACTCACCGCCTTTGTCTCTCTACTCAGAACCCTGTAACAGTAGATTCCTTGGAGATCATGGCAAGCAGCTGAAGAGCCTGAGGAATCCTGTATTCACTTGCCTGAACACTTCATGGTATTAGAATAGATCTCTTCAATTACAGAAATATCTCCCCCAAAGAAAATGTTTAGTTTTCCTAAGCAAACGAGGGAAAAAAGACAAACAGATTGGATTTAGTTGAAAAATAATATGCTTAGTGTGGTGAATTGAATTAAAATGGCCCCCATAGGCCCATAGGGAGTAGCACTATTAGGAGGTGTGGCCTTGTTAGAGTAGGGGTGACCTTGTTGGAGGAAGTGTGTCACTGGGTGTGAGCTTTGAGGTTTCAGAAACCCAAGCCAGGTCTGGAGACTCATTCTTCCTTTCTGCTGCCTGAGGGTCCACACATAGAACTCTGAGCCCCTCTCCAGCATTATGTTTGCCTGCACTCTACCGTGCTTCCCATTGGGATAATAATGGACTAAACCTATTGAATTGTAAGCCAGTCCCCCAATTAAATGTTTGACTTCATAAGAGTTGCCATGGTCATGGTGTCTCTTCACAGCAACAGAAACCCTAACTAAGACTAAACTTGGCAGCAACTAAGACCTTTATTTTTAATCCTGGAATTTTTTTTTTCAATATAAAAATCCTGACAGCCTCTATATCCACTGACGCACTGACCTTTAACGGATGTCCGTGTTAACCTCTCACTCAGACAAATGTTTGCCTTGACATCTTTGGATAAAATTTTGTAAAGTGTATTGAAGACACCTGAGATTGAATTTTCACAAAGAGTCAGAATGTAATATTTTCTTGATCTATACAAACTTGGGGGTCACCACTGCATCTTAAGAATGAGTCTACTCCAGAGTTACCCATTGTTCCAAAGTTGTCTGATCAGATGGGATGTTTCAAGCCTCCAACTCAGCTCTACAGTCTATGTCCTCCACCACTGAAAAGATTATCTTTGCCTTGTAATAACAGAAGGCTCTACATGAATGGGGAAACATGAGGAACTCTTGCTGTTGACAGTAAGACAGAAAAATGGGGGTGGCTGGAGAGTTGGCTCAGCAGAGTGAAGAAGACTCGCTGCTCTTCCAAAGGAGCCAAGTTTGCTTCCTAGCATCTCTGCTCAGGTCGGGCAGCTCACAATCACCTGTAATTCTACCTCCAGGGGATCCAACTCCCTCTTTTGACCTTCTTAGGTACCTAAACACATATAAGCACATACATAAGAGCACGTGCACGCACACGCACGCGCACACACACACACACACACACACACACACACACACACACACGAGTAAAAAATAAACCTACAAAATGTAAAGAAAAAAGGCTAAGATGCAATTAAAAGGCAGACATTGCATTGGGGATGGGTTTGCAAGAAGAAATGACGGTATCCTAAATATATAGATATGTTTTGTATTCTTTAAAAAGAGATACTGCTTCTAAACATAAAATTAATAAAGACAAAATATTCATGAAGAATGACATTTGAACAATAAGTATATAAAAAGCTAAACCTAATTTATAGGTAAAGAAATAGATATAATTGAAAAACATGTATCTCCTCTTAAGTTGCCAAAAATTATCTTTGATTATCTTCTAGTATTGTTCACTGAAGGACAAGGAAATGGGCTGCTTTGCACACTGTCAGTGGTAGTCTAAATTAACACCAAATAACACATATAAACACAAAATCATAGTCTATGATCCCAAGATGATTATAGTACCAGGGAGCCTTGGGCTTTCAAAAATAGAGACACTAAAATCAAGACTATAATAGGAAAAGGGAGGAATAGAATAGAGTTTCAAATTGCAGTTTCAAAATTATTTTCATGCAGGAATTTCAATAAAGGTACTTTTTATTCATCTAAGTACATTTTGTTGTTTCAAGCTATAAGTAACAAATTTATTCAATAACTGTCATAAAAAAATTACCTGCATAAAGACTATGTGTGGAGAGTCTAATGCATCTCTGCTATAAGAAAAAGAGAGAGAAAATAGAATAAGCAATTCTATATACCTGAACACTAAAATACAATCTACTAAATAATACTTGCTTTAAGGGGAATTTTCAAGAGCTCAAACAAAATAAAAACACTACTGAAAAAATTTTACATGTGTCCAAAAATATAAACATATTTATGTGTTTGTATGTGTGATGTGGATTTGGGTGGTGTATGCACATACATGTGTACTGGTGCACATACTCATGCATCCAAGTGCACAGACCAAAGGAGGATATTGTCTTGTGTCCTATTCTACCACTTGGCCTTGTTCCCAGGAGGCAGGGTCTTTCACTGAACCTACAGCTAGGTTGTCAGCCAGCAAGTCCCAAGAAATATGTTCCCACCCCCAACAGAGCTGGGGTCACAGTGTTTGCAGCCACATGTAACTTTTTTATGTAGGTGCTGGGGATTCAAACTCAGATCCTCATGTTTGTACAGCTAGTGCTGTCACCTACTAAGCCATCTGTAACGCCCTGTTACAAATATATTTTAAGTGAAACCTTTTGACATTAATTTAAAAAATCATAGGCTAGGCATGGTGGTGTATAACTTTAATCTTAGCACTCAGGAGGCAGAGGCAGGTGAGTATGAAGCCAGGCTGGGCTACATAAGAAGCTCCATGCGCTAGCCAGGGCTACATGGTTAGACAGTATCCAAAAAAAAAAAAAAAAAAAATCATGGTCTAGAGAAATGTTCAACACTTAAGAGTGCTTGCTGCTTTTCCAGAGGACCTGAGTTTGCTTCTGAGACAACATCGGGTGGCTCACAACTGCCTATAATTCAAGCTTCTGGGATTCTGATGCCCTCTTCTGGCCTCTGTGCACCTGCACTTACATGACATATTAACATATAGATACCCATAAATAAAGATAAAATAAATGTTAAATGCAATCATGCAGGACTAGAGAGGGGGCTCAGTGGTAAGAGTGTTTGCTGTTCTTTCAGAGGACTCAGGTTTGACTCCTTGTACCAATATGGCAACTTACAACTGCTTGGAACTCAGTTTCAGGGGACCTGACATCTTCTCCAACTTCCTGGGATACCAGGCACATACATCTTATTCAAATATACACATACAGGCAAAATATCCATACACAGAAAATACTTTTAATTTTTAAAAATTACAATGTACATACATTTTGGGGATTTTTTTATATGTCACTCATGCAATATTATATTTCAACATTAAAAAATATTTCTAGGTGGCTGGAGAGATGGGTCAGTAGTTGAGAATACAGGCTAATCTTACAAACGATCCATATTCAATTCCTACATGTCAGCTCACAACCATCTCTAATTCCAGCTTCTGGAGATCCAGTATTCTTTTTGGCCTCCACGTGCACCTGGTAAACACATGGTATATAGATATACATACATACAGGCAAAACACTCATACATATGAAAACTGTTTTAAAATTTAACTCTCTCTTCTATAAATGAAAGACCAGATCTAAAAAAAAAAAAAAAAAAAAAAAGCAGTAGTAAAACACATGATTAAACACTACAAGCCTGATGATGTCAGTTCAATTCCCAGGACCCACATGGTGGAAAGAAACTGCTGTAAATTATCCTCATATCTCCACATACACAACATGACATACACACACACACACACACACACACACACACACACACACGCACGCACGCACGCACACACACACACACACACACACACACACACACACACACACACACACACACAGAGTATCCTCAGAATGGCAGCCTTCTGGGGTGACCTTGTGCATGAAGCTCTCTTCTTGCATGAAATCCCCCTGCTGTTTTCATTGTTAGCACCTTCCACTAATGACTGCTAGACAACAGCTCCTCAGAACCACTGCCCATCCAGCCACCACAGCTGTCCTGGCTCCACCAGTTTTTGCTAATTAATTTGAAGCTAGGTAGCAGGCATTTCACAAACGGAATCAAAGTCATAAATGATAATGCACAAAAAAGCCAGCTTAAATAATTCTTTTTTTTTAAATGTATGTATTTATTATGTATACAGTGTTCTATGTGCATATATACCTGTGGACTAGAAGAGGCCACCAGATCTCATTACAGATGGTTGTAAGCCACCATGTAGTTGCTGGGAATTGAACTCAGGACCTCTGAAAGACCAGCCAGTGCTCCTCACCACTGAGCCATCTCTCCAGCCCCCAGCTTAAATAATTCACTACAAAGCCCCACTCCTAAAGCTCATCAGCCACTGTCCCCCACCCTAGCCCTCTTTCCCTTTATACTCTCCTGAAACAGCCACTCAGATCTGAGTCTTTTCCATCTTCACTCTATATTAGCTCTAAGGAGACTAACAGGAAAAAAAAAAGTTACTTGATAACGAAACATCTCTTGTGCTCTGGAGATACAGTTCGGTCAGGAAAGTGCCGGACATGCAAACAGAAGGATGTGAGAATCCTAGAATGCACATAAGAGATGGCTCAGTGTTATGCACCTGTAATCCAGCACTGGGAAGACAGAGACAAATGGATCTTTGTGGCTCCCTGGGCAGCCAGCCTAGACAAATCAGGAAGTTCCAGGTCAGCAAGTTAAGTGGAGACAATGAAGAACATGTCTGATGTCAACCACTGACCTCCACATTCATATGTACATATACACCCACCCTGCCACACACACACACACACACACACACACACACACACACACATGACTGGAAACTCCCAATGTAAACTAGTAAGCATCCTGAATCCCACATCAGGCTCCTGTGTGCTTGGCTGGAATAAGATTCTGCCCCTAAAGGTGAATTCTGGGCCTCTAACACGGAACCTACAGTCTGGACACCCACCTGAGATACTCAAGTGCTTCCGCTGACCAGATGGCCCATTATCCTTGTATTCATCCCCCCATTTACCCCAGCAGTATGCATTTGCTTCAATAGAACAGAAGTCAACAGGATTCTTCAGTGGAATCTGAAGTCTCCTTTCCCTCAATCATTATACTCCATCAGCTGACTTCCTGGTAGGCTGGAATACACATATCCTTTGCTACCCTAAGACCACAGCATCCTGTGCTCCCCCACCCTTCTTCATGGCTTTCTGAATCAGACTAACATGCCTTTTAGGGGGAATCCACACTCTGTCCCAAAGAGGCCTCTGATCTTCCTGAGCCCACCACCAGATCCCATCACCTCTACACCTCTGTGTGCACACACTACACACTAGAATACAGTCAGTGGACGCTCTGCTTCTAGAACAACTAGTAAAATAGACTCATCAACAAATATCAATTAAACCATTTACATAAATAATTAAAAGTTTAAAACTTCATCTTAATTTCTTACCATCTACTAAGTAGCATTCAAAAAATGTTTGTATACTAGCCATTTAAGTAGTCCATAATTTCCCAAAACACAGACAAATCTTGCATATGAACTCAGAATCATTCATAAAGCAGCCTACAGCACCCTATTCCCAAGGCTCCCAGTTACCCAGTGTATAAAAACATGTTATGCTTGTCTTTACCACACAAAATATCTATTTATGCTCTTTAAATCACCATGGAGTTTAGGATTTAATTAAAATCAAACTATTTTTTAAAATTTTTTCAGTTAACATTTTGAAACACCAAGGTATTTTAACCCCACCCTCCATCCCCCTCGCCCCTTTAACTGTGTCCTTTCCCTTCCCCCAGATTGAGAAAGTCAACTTTGAAATATCAAAGCATTGTGACTGAAGGTCACAACTTCAGGATGTCAAACCCACAGATAACGAAGTTTAAATCACTAAGGGATTCGCCACATTCCTGGAAGGACTCTGACAGATGTGAAGAAGACACAGACAAAGCGTCTTAAGGCACTTGTTTCCCAGATCACTGTCACACCGATCACATCTCAACTGTACTACCATGAAGATGTTTTCTGAGGTGTGCAATAATAATGTCGAATAATTACCACGTTAAGATAGTAATGTACAGACATGGCATGGCTTCTGCACCCATGAACTCACAGAAGCTGTGGCTCCCTGCAGAAGACCTGCACAAGATACATATTCAAAACCCCATCAAAAAGGTGGAAGAGGGACCATTTTTATCTTGTTCTGGAGCCACTGGCATCTAATCCATGCTACAGTAAATCCCCCAAGCACGCTCATGGGAACAACAGAATTAAATGTGGCAGGTCACAAGAGAACAAACAACAGAGCTATGAAAGTAGGAGGGGGATTTGTTGGGAATAGAGGGTCCAGTGGGTGTGGGAGAGGAATGAGTGAGGGTAATAGGGGGTGAAAATGACCAAAATAAATTATATACACACATGAAATTGTCAAAGAAGAAAATAATTCTTAAAAATAGCTGAGTGTGGTAGTACATACTTTTAATCCTAGCACTCGGGAGGCAAAGTAGGTGATCTAAGTTCTAGGTCTGCTTGGTCTACATAGCAAGTTCCAGACCAGCCATGGCTACACAGTTGAAATTCTGCCTCAAATAATAATTATAGTAATATTAAAAATAAATTTTTATTATTATTATTACAATATAGCATGTAGCTACTTCTTTATAGAGGGTTTTTAGACAGACACTCAGTCATAAACACATCCATAAGTCCCAAACTCCAACCTGGGGACTGACAAGTACTCATGAAATCTATGGTTTTTTAGTCAGTTTAAAGTACAATAAACAAGGAAGGCATAATTGGAATTTTCACAAAATCAAATTCATCCCATATAAAGTACCTGCTTTTTCTTTCTGAACTTACACCCTCACCATGTGTTTTAAAATAGAGCTATGAAATGGCATTGACAGCAGATGGTGTTTGTAGCATCCTTCTTTGGCAGAGCAGAGGCTACAGTATTCAAGTCCTGCATAGTTTGACCTCCAATAAATCCCAAAGCTGCATAAAGTGAATACTGAAGCTGAATCAGGTTTTCTAGGATGCAGTGACCCTGGGGCACAGAAGGGCACCTACATCCCTGGAAGCTTGCATTTTGGCACCTTCCTGGTACACTCAGCTGTTCTTCAGGGTCCCTGCCTGGGCTTCCCAGCTGTCTGTTTCCACCGGTTCTGAATTGTGTACACAGTATGACTGACCATCACATGAATGAACCTATTTCGCGGTACTTACAAAACAGAAACACATAGGTTTAGATAACCAAGGATCTTTGAACCTCTAAGAGGAAAAAAGAACATATAGGAAAGGTGACTGAACAAAATACAAGTAAGAGAGGGGAAGTACAAGATTTGGGGGATGGCAAAGGACTTAGTGGGTAGGAGGCTTACTGTGTGTGCAAGAGTGCGACCGTATGTGCAGCCGCCACCATCATTATGAGGGGTACAAACAGGAGGATCTCTGGGATATGCTGACTGCCTGCCAGGTTCAGTGAGATCCTGTATCAAGGTCATAAGGCAGAGAGTGATTAACAAAGCAGGACGGTGGCTGGCTTCCACTGGCCTCTGCACATATTCATGGGGCACCAGCACACACTAGGACACGTGCAACACACACACACACACACACACACACACACATACAATTTTAAAGACATCCCACATCATGCATGTCTGTAACTAGGTTGTGCCATAAATTTGTACGCTACTTAAGTGGAATTCATCTAGACTATCTAATGCACACAACTCAGGCATCTCCTCCGCCTCAGTTAGTAAAGAAGTTGGACACCTCAAAGTGGATTTTCCTAACCACCCCTCGTCTTGTTAAACATCCATTCCTTAGACCACTTTGTGCTTCCTGTTCCTGATGAAGAATCAGAAGGATGAAACTTTTCCTGAGAACACAGGCCATGTTCAGCTCCAGCAAGCTGCGTCCTAACACAGGCTCAGTCCAAAAATGATTCATAATGAATTGCGTGTGTTTGATGTGGCCAGGTGTAATAAAATTTGCCATTTCTGTCACTTGTAAGTGTGCTGATCCAGAGTAGTAAGAACATGTCCATAGGGTTATACAATCCAAGGCATGTAATATGTCCTAGATCCCTAAGGACCCTGGTGGGCTGCTCATGGGAAGTTTGTTCAAGGAATGTTCTCATTTGCACAAGAACACTGTGCTCCGTGCTCAAATTCCCCATTTCCTAGCATGTGATGCCCTGGAGATGCCTTTGTTTATTGTACCCTAAGTTACCAACCCATGTGCAAAACTAAGGTCACTAACTTACCCTTAAGACTAAGCCATGCCTCAGGTCCTCTATGTTCAGCTTGCCACATCTATTAGGATGCAGACAAATCCTTACCTCTGCAGGGCTTTGGAAGCTGATCACTCTTTACTTGTCTTTACTTGACAGCAGATGCTCAACAAGAGGGGGCCTCTCCATTTACATTTTCTGGGCTCTCTTTGCTTTTAAAATGAGACACACACACACACACACACACACACACACGCACTCAATCCCCCCAAAAAAACAAAATCAAAAAACCCCAAAAGGTTTTGCTGCTTAAGTTTCTACAATTCAATCTTCATAACAGATGCACAGCACATAGCAATAAATACATAGTCTAATTGCCTTTGTCCTCATCAACAGATCTGGAAAATAATAGCCTTTGCCATTATCAATCTGCTGCATATGGCTTATCATAGCAAACACCAATGTTCTACTGTTTCTGCTGCTTTTTCATTTTCCAAGGTGTGAGGCTATTTGGGTGAGCCTGGGACACTCGTGCACAACCACAAGGTGGTCGATGTGACAAACCTGGTCATGGTGTGACTATCATTTTTTCCTTCACAGCTCACATGTATAAGACGTCTGGTTTTCCTGGGCCTGGTGGCTGGCATACACCTTTAATCCAGCACTTAGGAAGTAGACAAAGGCAAGACAGATCTCTGTGAGTTCAAGGTCAGCCTGGTCTACTACACGCTAAGTTCCGAGACAGCCAGGGCCATATAGTGAAACCCTATCTTTAAAAAGAAAAGAAAATGCTAAAGATTAATCTCTTTGCATTTGTCAGCTTTTTGTCTGGTTGGTTTTATTTTCTCGGGCATCTTATCTCTTTGAACACTGTTGGGGGAGGAGAAGGGGTCTTTCTTGCCACACAGTACAATGGATGCAGTGCTAGAGGACATTATCATTTGGTGCTGCTTCTGTCACCTCCTGGGCTTTCTGCAAGGGAGGAAGTACACCTAATCACTCCAGGAATACAGCTTGCAGTATAATCACTACTCAGACAGACCCACTAGTGAGAGGCCCCAAGAGTAGCAGCCTCTGCGAGGCAAAGCATGCTGATAGGTTTTTGAGCCGAAGTTACATTTAAACCAATTTGCGCTGCAGTTCATGTGACAGAAATTATTTCATACCTTCAGGAATCCCCTAAGAAACCCAAAGTGTCAGCACTATACATACAACCCCTTATTTTTTAAGCAGGGTGAAAAATAATGAGCTAGTCGTCGTGCCATCATGTCTTTATGCAGACTCGCATTAGGCCAGAGCTGCCAATCATTCCACTGGGTGCAATATGGGCTTCACTTCAAGGTGACAGCGTTCTACTGAACAATAAAGACGCAGAATAGAGGACAAAGTCAGGAAGGCAGCCATTTGTGTGACAAAGACTTAATGCCAGGAGGGTTCTATCTGTGCTCTTAATGGTTCAAATAGTTAAAACCGATGAGAATGCCAGTAGGTCAGTGGGTGAAGAAACCCTGCTGCATTAGTGTCTGGTTCCTGGCGTGTTGGCACCTACTCTTGGCACTGTTATCTGTATCGCTTCTGAGGAATAAAGTAACAACAAAGACCACATGGCAAATTTTAGGTAGAAGCACTAAGCCTCCCTCAGCAGGCTATAGGTAGCTATCATTATAGGCAGTTACTATGTCTCAGGCATAGCGCTCAGCCCCCTAACCACAGCATTCAACTTTATCCTAACAACTCTTTGATTTGGTTATCATTAACCTCCCTTTACAGACACTGAAACTGAGGTTTGGGTATGTGAACTTGCCTGTACAACAGGAGCTCGACTTCAAATCTAGAGTTTGAGGTAGAAGCCCTACCTAACCTGGTCTTCCAGAACATGGATGTTGGCATTATGTCATGTCAGAGAACAGAAATAACTCGGGTCATAAGTTTTCATCTAGTCCAGTGTTTCTCAACCTTCCTAATGCTGTGACCCTTTAATGACCCCCCCATCGTAAAATTGTTTCCATTGCTACTTCAGAACTGTATTTTTGCTAGTTATGAATCACAATGTAAATATCTGATATGCCACCCCTGTAAGAGAGTCATTCAACCCGAGGGTCATAACCCTCCAGTTGAGAACCATTGATCTAGTCAATTTTGCATGTGTGTCTATGTACAGTGGCCTCACATTCCAGAAAAGGGCTTTGGATCCCATAGAGCTGGGTTTACTAGTGGTTGTAGACTACCCAGTTAGGGGGCTGGGAGCCAAACTCAGGTCCTCTGCAAGAGCAGTGTGCATAGTTCACTGTTGAGCCAACTCTCCAGCTCCTGCATCTACTCAAACATTTTTTTAGATTTATTTTTATGTGTATGAGTGTATGGGTATCTTTGCACCATACACATGTTGTACCCACAGAGACCAGAAGAGGGCATTGGATTCCCTGAGACTGGAATTAGAATGACAGTGAGCCACCTTAGGGTGCTAGGGATCAAGCCAGGTCCTCTGGAAGAACAAACAGCCTCTTAACCACTGATCCATCTCTCCAGTCCCTCAAACTTTTATTAGATATGTGAATATGAGGCCAAATTTGTTCATTTGGCAGAAGTTCCACTAAAATCTCCATTTTTCTCCCCAAAGGTGACTAGGAAATATAACCCAGCACACATTAAAATGTTTCTCAAGTGAGGATAGCAGGATTACTCACATCCACAACCTAAGGCTCTCCGCATAGATAACTAGCACACATCAGGACCACACTACTCTGCTAATGTACAAACTGTGTAACTGAATAAGAATGTACTTGAGACCATCATAAAAGTCTCTTTCCGGTGGTTTCTCAATGAGAGGCAAGCCACACTCAGGCCTTCCCCAAATCCCTTTAGGAACTGTCTGTCAGAATGAGGTGCCCAAAGAAACTAGGCCACTTCTACAGATGACTCTATTGCCCAGCGCCCCCTGTGGCCTTGACAAGCTAAACTGGAGTTAACATATCTACACTGAAACCCCTCCTTGGCTACTCACCTAAGGCCACAGGCTAGCTTTGGTCCATAAACCCGACACAGTGACTGCCTTGTACATATTTTCTAGCCAGCAAAGCCTCAGGACTGCTTATTGAGCCCTGTGTGCTTACCTGGATTTCTTACCTTGGTAAAGAGTGGCCCATACCAGAGCTGTTAATTGGGATGATGAACGCAAATCCTGTTACAACCTAACTCCTTACCCCTTAGTTACAGCCTAACTCTTGATGTGCAAAGCAACAGAGAGTACGTTCACTTCCTGTTTGAAACTCACAACTTAATCCAATCACATTTTGAGAGGTAAATTTTTCCCCAACAACTGAATTACTGAAGAATAGATGGTACAGAAAGGGTTGCATTTCAATAGAACTAGCTTTATTTATTATTTATTTTCAAACAAAAGGAATGGCCTATAAGCAAGTGCAGATATGGACTGAGGGGGTGGGTGGGCGTGGCCTGAAGCTTACAGAGGAGCTGCTGTGTCATAATGGAAACAGCTGGTTAGAAGAAACAAGCAGTGATGTCTTGTCTGCTTGAGGAGTCTGGAGATGCAAAGTTAACTGGAAAATTTGTTTTTCTTTAGAAAAGGTGTTCTGCCGAGTTGCCAGCAGGAAAGAAACACTAAAGGAGCTTCTGGAGAACTAGGTGGCTGTGCAGCTTGAGGACCGGCATCAACTCACAGTCTTCTCATTTTCCCCATTTTCTATAATTTTCCTCTTCTTTTCGTCTGTCTTTTTCTTGAAGATGTTATTTCGGTAAAACTGAAGCTCTTTGATGCTTTCGCTAATATCATCGAGTGCCCTACAAGCAAACACACCACACTGAAGAAAAAAAAACTATGTCCCAAACACTAGAGATGAAAACCGTGACTTCTTACAAGCAACCTGGCAATGGGTTAGTGTGAATGGCACATCTGGTACGGAAAGTAGTGGGACACCTCGGTGGCACTAAGTCACTGGTGCTGGTGTTTGATGTATGCTAGGCTTTAGATGAAGGAGATTAAAAATCCCCAGTTTCAGAAGACTACGGTGTGCTTGGAGTGAAGGGGATCTCAGGGTCATCTGACTTTAGGAAGCAGTTAGGTTAATCATTTCCTTTCTGAGGCTCTGTCCAAAACATTTACTAATTGAATATGGACACGAATAATATGTACATGAATTCCTAAGAAAAACCTGTCCTGCACATATAATATTTCTGTAACGTAAGCAACCACATTCATGAGATACTTACCAGCAGCCCAAGAACTAGAGCCTGGGAAACACTACGCAATACTTTAGGGATGCCCCTCAACAGACTAGCTCTACATACTCACCGCAGCTCATGATTCAGCCATCCTAATGAGTGCCAATTATCAGATCAGAGGGTACCTAGCCATGAAGGAGGCTCTGCCTCCCCTCTGTGGTAATGTGTGCTATGATCTCTGGAGCCTGCATACACCTAACAGTCTTTCTTATCCGACATGCTGTTTCTCAGCTGCTGAAGCCTGAGAAATCCCAAGATTATTAAAATGGTAAGCAAGTGAATCGATACACTGTAGTGGGCTAAGAGCCTCTTCTGAGAATTCACTGTCTGATCATCACTGCTGGAGTTTTAGGTTATCATTTCCACGACAAAGGCACTAATCCACTTTCTTCCTAAATGACACAGGTATGGTAGGGGATTCAAACTCAAAATTACAGCCTCCAACCCCTAGCTAAAGAGCTATTGGCAAGTGATGGCTGCTGGGGTGGGCGTCATTGTTCTTCATGGCAGGGCCACCCACATTCTGATGGACGACCCCACAACCAAGCAGGCAGCACAAAAAAAGAAAAGGAAGATGGGTGTGGTGGTGTGCACTGTTAATCCCAGCTCTTAGGTGGCTGAGGCAGGCAGATCTCTGTGAGTTTGGGGCTAGCCTGGTCTAAACAGCAAATTCCTGGACAGCCAGGCCTATACAGAGAGACCTTGCCTCAACACCCAACCACACACACAGACACAACAAATCATAAAGGTAGGAGGGGGGCATTTCAAGGAGGAAGGAAGTGGGGTACAAAGTGATAATGGGAAGGATGGGAGTTAGAGGTAGATATGATCAAGATACACTGTAAATATGTATAATACTGTCAAAAATAAATTTGAAATATTTGGAGACATACATACACACATACACATACCCTCTGGTTAAATAACAACATATAATCACATTTTTTTCACACATATGTGTGTATGCATGTGTAGGTCAGAGATGAACCAAGGATGTCATCCTCAGGGATGCCATCACACTATTAAGAAGGTCTCTAGCTGGCCTGCAGCTCATCAACTAGGCTAGGGTAACAGGCCATGGAACCCTAGGAGACCCTTCTCTGTCAACTCAATGCTGAGAACACAGCATGCACCACCTTGCCCAGCACTCTAAGGATTCTAGGGACTGAACCTAGGTCTTTGTGCTTCTGATGGTGAGGTAGGTGCTTTACCATCTGAAGTATCTCCTCAGCCCCAACAACGTACAATCTCATAACACAATATTGAACTCTGAAAACAGACCAGAAATCTCAAAGTACTTTTAGAACCCACTGTGTGGTAAAGCCGGGCCTAATCTTGGCATGTTTACATACAGTTATCAGCTATGCCATCTTGTGTGAACAGCCACATTTCTTTGTAGAAATGTCTATCTACTGTATTGTGGAGGCCGGTCTTCTTCAAATCTACTTAGGAACATAATGATGAACAATGTGGCTGACTATCAGCTTCCTAAACTGAGAAGGAGCTGATAAGATGGGCCAGCAGGTAAAGACACCTCTGTCAAGCCTAATGACCAGAGTTCAACCCCCAGGCCCAATTCTTAAAAGTTGCCTCTATATTGTCACACATACATGCAGGCACATGTGCACATATGTGTGTGTGTACACACAGACAGACAGACACATACACCGACACAGACACACACACACACACACACACACACACACACACACACACACACACATACACACAAGTAATATAATAAAAAAAAAAAATCAATAAATCTGAAAAAGTCTAAACTCCAAAAAATTTCAAACCTCTATTGTTTCTGATAAAGTATCTTAGACCTGAATTAGTACACTGTCATTTGGGGCCACCCCCCTGTGAACACAATCTTTCTGTGATGCCTCCAACTGCACACCGCAGAATACCAAGTAAATCAGTAGTCAGTGTTATCAACTAAGTAAATCAGTGAACCAAATGCTTCCCTAGACCTGTCCTTACCAGTCAGCTTTTCTTTCTAAATGGCTCCAAAGCTTAAAAGAAACAGTTGTGCCTACAGTTGTAAGCACAGACACCACCCCCAAAAAGCAGAAGTGTCCAGGTAGGACAACAATGCCCTGACTTCAGACAGCCACACACCTGCATCCTCTGTGAGAAGACAGCTAACAGTGCTAGTTTCTACAAAAGTCACAAATTGTTTCATCTTACTTCCAAACCAAGCTTTAAGACTAACAAGACTATATAACTCACAACAAAACAATAAAAACAAAAACAAACAAACAAAAAGGCCCACTGAAAACTGAATCTAGAAGCCTACCCAGAATCCTAAGGACTCTTACTTAGTATCGGAAAGTTCTCTTTCGGCAACTTTACTTTGCCCAATAAAAACTAGAAAAGAGAGGTTAGTATTTAAGAAGTCAGGTTGGGGTTAAGTATACATCTTACCTGTGAGAAGCAGCCTTCTTCGGTGCAAATTCATAATCCTCTGGATACCAGCGTCTATACACAGTAAAAATTATAAACTCTCAAAGGAAGCTGTCTCAAGCACACAGAGCAATCACCTTCAAGTCATCTATCTATGGCTTTTGCTCGTTTGACACAGGGTCTTAGGTAACCCAGGCTCCCTTCCTGATCCTCCTGCCTCCACTTCCAGAAGACTATGACAACAAGCACCTTGCCTAGTTTGAGGAGCTGGGAATTGAACCCAGGCTTCCTAGAGACTAAATAAAGCAAGGCTCCCCCAACCTCTTCATTCATTAGTTAACATGGAAAAGGCTTCTCCTCTCTTCACCCTAGAAACTCCCTTTAAACAAGTCTGTCAATATAGTGGATTCCAAAGTTTCTAACATCAACCCAGCCCTTGCCAGTTTCTGTCCTTTGTATCTAACTGCCTGCTGGGCATCTCCACCTAATCCACCACACACTTCTAATTTAATGTATAGAAGACCACACATCCTCCACTCCCATCCTCAAATGCAACCCTTACTCTTAGTCTCTCCTCTTCTGAACAGGTCCACCATCTACCTAAGCTGCTCAGCTAGAAATGCTAACCCCTTCTCCTACTTCTCTTTCCTCACTCCTTCATCCAAGCATCTGGCATCACACCTGCTGATGCTGGCAAATGTTTTATCCCTTCTAAGTACCCAATGCCCGGCTCCCCCACTTGTTTTTCAGTCCCTGAGATGATACATGCCTCTTTTCCTCCTACCACTTTTACTTGCCACCTTCTAAACAAGACAATTTTTTTTCTCAACCTTCCATTAAAACTACCTCAAAGGAACTGCATCTCTCATTAGATGAAATCAAGCATCTTAAGCAGGCACACAAGCTCTTTCTGGTGCAGCCTTGGTCTCACCTTTGCCAATCTCAAGCTGTCCACCTCAGCATTAACAAAGAATCTGTAACCTTTTTAACACTCAATTTTTATTTTTATTTTTTTTTTTTTTAAATTTTAGACAGGGTCTCATGTAGCCCAGGCTGGCTTCCTGATCTTCCTGCCTCTATCTTCCCCAGAGCTATAATTACATGTATGCACTACTACATCCTGTGTATGCAGTGCTGGGGGCTCCTGCATGCTGGGCAAACATTCCAACTGTACTACATCCCAGCATCCCTGTGTCTATTTTGTCTTTGCTTTCGATTCCTTAGCATCCTCCTAACTCTGCTTGCATTCAGGAATGCTCTCTCCTCATTCAAGCCTCTTTCAATCTCACTGAAAAGGCCGTGTGCTGGATAAAGCTCTCCGACTCCCACTTTTTCTCCAGCATGCTGAGCTCTCTGTGGCCCCTGAATTCTGCATGCATACTCCCATCACACAAGTCACCAGGCAGTTTATTTTTAGGGTGTTTTTTTCACACCTCTGTCAACCCACTAGCCTTAGCTACTTTTCATCTCCATGTCCCCAGTGGGTAGGCCAATGCCTAAGTTCTCTGGTTTAATGAAAGCTGTGTAGAAGACTTCTGGCATTTCTCCCATGCCTCGCCACTCAGAATAAATAAGGACCCAGTAGGAATGAGACTGGGATGAGGGAGACACACACCCACTCAGCACCCTCATTCTATTCAATTATTTTCTGCAAATTCTCCAGTAAAACATGCTACATGAGGCAATATAATGGATCCTAAATATAGCCCTTACCTGCACAGCTCTTTAACAGTGCTCACATCAATTATCCTATAATGAAGATGTTTCATGAACTGGGGCATGTATTTGTCAAGAAACTTCTTATCTGCATGAACTGAATTCCCTAGAAAGACACGAAGCATACCGCGTCTGCGTGTTTCTAACAGTGTACAACATGATACAAACATTCATAGAGCATATCTGAAATGGAAGTTAACTTTTTCCACACAGTTCCTAAAAACTAATTATCTCCATCGAATTTGAGTACTTCAGATTAGGTTACAAATATGGACTTCCCAGTAGGTCATCAGTCTAGCTCACAATAAACTCATGAGCAGCCTCTCGTAGGCAGAATGACCGTCTAGTGTTCCATGTACTTAAAGAGTTTAAATCTGTTACTTTTCAAGTTCATACCAGATGTGCAAACTTGTTCCCAGTGTCACAAAATCCACACTACTAACACTAAAAATTTAACTGAATCATATGGTAGATAAACCTTTATTTTACATTCCAATATTTTTGACAAGTAATATCCATATTCATGTTTCCATACAATAATTTATACTATAAACACTGGATTTTAAATGAGAACTTTAAAATAGACATCAGCCACATTGGCTAAGAAAAAAAAAAATCATTTATACAATATATACTCTTATATATAAAATGCCAAAATTGTTCTTTGTATTTAAAGTGTTAAGTTACCATATCAATTTACATACACAAGTACAAACACCTCCTCACAGAACATTCCCTTCCCTCTGACAATGTTAACCCTTTTAAAAATCTTAGGTTAACAGACCTGGTCTCTTAAAGTCAGTGTCACAGGGGTGGGGGAAAATAAGTGAATGACTTTAGACTAACCAACTAAAGATGGAATAACCAAATAAAAAATATATATGAGCAATGACTAAATCTGGTTCAAAAACAGACACTTTAGGGTGCTTCAAATGTGGGCTGGGTACCATGGATAAGTGGCGTTAATGATTTCCAATGCAATAATAATACTGTGTTACGTAAGAAAATGTCCTTACTCTTAGGAGCTGCTTGAGGGAAACTTTAGGAAGTATCACAAAGCCTGCCATTTATTTTCAAATGTCCAAAAGCAGCAAGAAAAATATAGGGGAAAAAAAGCAATGTGACAAACGCTAAAGGATGACCAAATCCAACTTCTCTGTGCATTTGGAACTTTTTCCATAATAAAAATATGGGAGGGGGTTGCTGAGTTCGTCTGTGTCTCTCAGATCTCAGATCAAGTTCCAAACCATTTCACCAATACACAAAAGTGAGACGTGTACTCAGAACCAGGGTGGGTGGAAGGCAAGGACGGTCAGCTGGTCTCTCTGAAACTCTGGGACTCTCTGGTTTTTTGAGCCTCTACTACAGAAGACTATCTACAAGATAGACATGGGATTGGATTTTACCTGCAAGTGGACAGAGCCCCGGAGGAGTCTGCTGTCGTACAAAGGACAGAAATTCATACTCTGCCTGCTGCAATGTAATTGTACTCTCCTTCACTGCCTTGGTAAGACCAGACTGCAAGAGAGAATCCCCAGCCCCCACCAGAAACACATCAAGTCAGTTTTCAAAAGTATCCGGAAATGAAACTTCACTTCTAAAATGGGTAAAGATAACCACAACTGGACTAGTTGTGGGGGGCTCGAGTTTGAACTGAAACTGCCATTGTTACACCAATTCTGTTTCTTAAAGAATCCAGACCAAATTAAGTTATGCTCCTAATTGTTAGTATCCCTTCCACACAGTCAGAAAGATGGCGCTCAGAGTCCAAGGCTAGAAGCTCTCGGAAGAGGCAGCTACCACCAGGAAAGCAGCAGTCCCCTCTCTCTGTGGGTCGCGGTCTAACCTTATCCATAAGACTGACTTGAGTAACACTTGAAATTCCACAATGCGTTCGCGACAGACTGAATGTAGAAGAGAGAAAAAGGACATTCAGGAGAAGGTGATCTCGAGAGGTCCCAAGGATGCAAAGTGCACAAGCAAGCAGCTGCCCAGGCTTGCCAAGCCATCTTCCTCTAACCCTTTTCTAACACCATCCACCAAGGGCACAGGATTCAGATGTGGGAGCAACAAGCTTGTGACTGGTCCCCAAAGCAGCAATCCTGTTATTTGGTAATGTTACCTTCCCATGATGCTCCTTGCACCAATCTGACATGCTATCCAGCAACTCATCCGGCTGTTTGATAATCAGGTTGGGACCCTGTGGGTAGGAAGAGCCATTAGTCATCGAGAAAATCAACAGAAACTGTGGGTGGTGGCATACACCTTTAATCACTGCCCTTGAGAGGCTGAGACAGAAATAGGACTCCTTGACTTTGAGGCCAGCTGGGTCTGCATGGCAAGTACTAAGGCAGCCAGAGCTATGTAAGAACTAACAGAAACAACCCCACTGTCAGACTGCACTTATGTTTTTGAGTGTATTAGGGAGAAGGCCATGTATGTGAGGTCAGAGGACAGCCTTGGGTGCTGTTCCTCAGGAGTCATCCACCTAAGGACCTAGGGCTTGCCAATTAGGCTAGCCAGCAAGCCCCCAAAGAGCCACTTGTTTCCACCTTCCTGCAACCAGGATTACAGATGCACAGCACCAGGCTGGCTTCTTACATAGGGGTGAAGATCTAACTTAGGGTGCTCTGTTTACACAGTGAGCACTTTCCTGACCACACAGTTACCCCAACAACATCCTTTCTTTTTAAAATGCACACTGATATTTGCATACAAAACATGAAGAAAACACAAACAATGTGGAGAGGATAGGACTGAGGAAGAGGATCAAATAAACAACAGATTGCTATATACATATATGTGTGTGTGCGTGCGTGCGTGTGCGCGCGTGCGTGCGTGCGTGCGTGCGTGTGTGTGTGTGTGTGTGTGTGTGTGTGTGTACATATGCCAGAGAACAAAGTCCTCTCCTTCTTCCCTGTGGTTCCTAAGGATTGAACTCAGGTTATTAGGACCAGCAGCAAGCAGGGTCCCACTGATCCCCTACAGCTTAAACTCAACAGCTAGTCTAGAATTGTACTAAAATAGGCCTGCTGTCAAAAACTGAATTGTAGCCAAATACAAAAACAGATGCTGACAATCTCAGTGGAGAAATTAAAAAAAAAAAAATGTTTAAAAAAACAGAAGAACAGAAAAGACATAATATAAATCTACTGACCTCTTCTAGACTGTCCTTTGGCAAACTAAGACATTCAAATTAAGTTTGCAAAACAGGATGCTTCTAGCAGCAAAAAAAAAAAAAAAAAAAAAATCATGTTCCTCAGACCCTTTCATGAAAATAAAACATACTTTCCACACAACTGGCATCCCTTAAGTATTTTCTTTAACACCCTTATCCTCATATGACTTAAACCTTTGAACAAATTCCCCATTCATGAACAACTATACTGACACACATCCGAAGTTCCCCTGGGTACATATCAACCAACTGATCCATTAATCCCTATTTTGGGTCTAAAAGAAAAATACTTCTTTGGCCAAGGCTAAGCAGAGCTGGTAAAATAAAGATACATGACTGTTTATTGCCAGGAAGTTCTAAGTCAGAAAAACAAGCAAGCAAACCTAAAGCTTGATGCTTGGTTTTTTTATTTACAGGTTTTAAAGAAGTTGTTTTAAGAAATAATCTCTGGTTCTTTTCCACATAAGCCTGATGTCATTACAAGACAGGAACTCATCTCTAAATGTCCTTTGTTCCTTTTTGTTTTTAAATTCTGTTGTTATCACTGTTTTGAGACAGAGTCTCACTGTGCAGCCTTGGCTGATCTGGCACTCACTCTGTAGACCAGCCTGACCTCAAACTCACAGAGATCTGCCTGCTTCTGCCTTCCAAAGTGCCGAGATTAAAGGTTTGTAATGTCATGCCCAACTAAAAATGCCTTATCTCCTTTGACTACCCAAGGAATGAAAAGAAGTCCTAACTGTAG
Source organism: Cricetiscus sungorus (assembly GCA_030556225.1). NCBI lineage: Eukaryota > Metazoa > Chordata > Mammalia > Rodentia > Cricetidae > Cricetiscus > Cricetiscus sungorus. Next base: position 30,021,291 of record JANBXA010000740.1, on the reverse strand, counting down.
GCTTAGGAACTATCTACAGCTCCAGTATCCAACCAGTCTACTCTCCGAGAACCTAATTATTAACAAGACTCCCTTCTCCACAGCATCCCTACTATCTATGGGTTTTGTTGTTGTTTTGTTGTTGTTGTTTAATTTTATTCCTATGTGTATGTATGTGAATGGTGGGGATAGCTATGAAGGCCAGAAGAAGGCCATCAAGTCCTTTAGAGCTGGAGTTATGGGTACTTGTGAGATACCTACTAAAGGAAGGTACTGTGACACAAACTCTTCATGATTGAGTAGTACATGCTTTAACCACTGAGCCATCTCTCCACCCCCACTATATAGCCCTGGCTGGCCTGGAACTAGCCATACAAACCAGGCTGGTCTCAAACTCACAGAGATCTGCCTGCCATTGCCTCCCAAATGTTGGGGTTAAAGGTGTGCACCACTATGCCTGGCCTGTTTTGTTTCCTATTGACTTCAAATATTGAGGACAGTATCAAGATCAGGGATTTCATCTATGGTTAAGAGATACCACAAACTTTTAAAATGCTTCCTGAGTGGCTAAAATACAAATGCCAACAGGTGTGTTTTACTTGCTTTGCTAAATGTTTCAGTTAAAAGCAGCATGGTCAACATTTTTATCAGAGCTGGTAACATCACTAAGAGAACAGATGAAGTGCAACAACAGTCTACGACCCTAACACAGACGTGCAGGAAGTACACATCCAGCTGAAAAGGCAATCAGCCATTTGAACAATGGGTATTGTCCGAGAGGATTCAACCAACTCAGACCTAACGTCATCTGTCTGTAAGGAATGTATATGGATTTTTTTTCTTATCATGCCTGATGTAAAAACTATTTACACACACAGACATTGCATCAGATATTCTACAGGAAGAATGACAACAGGCAATCTAGAAGTGATTCAAAGTGCTCATTTGGTAAAAGATGTAGGCACATAAGATTTGGTCCCTAGAGGAATCCTGGAGCGTATACCCTATGGAGTGGTGAAGAAATAACTATATATGAAATTAAAGTCAAAGTTATGATGTTAAGATGGAACCCTGGCAGATGTCATCAAACCTGATAGGACCACAGCTGGCTGGACTACTGGTTAAGAGCACTTGAGACTGCCTGGGTTTAGAGAGTAGTTTAACCAGCTTCCTCAATACCTAGCTAAGTCCCCCAAATTTCTGCATCATAATGTCTTCAGGTACAAAATGAGCATCAGTAATAGAGTCAACCTTATCATCATAAAAACCAACCTGTAAAGCCCCGAAAAAAGACAGGTTGCTTTCTATAAATATCAATTGAAAAATTAATCTGGTTATAAGATAGATTAATAATCCACCTCATAATTGGTTCTACCTCACTGCTAGTTCTGGTACCAACTCTAACATGTCCTAGCATATTATGACGGACCTTAATCTACATGGACCTCAATCCACTAAATTTTTTAGTTAGAGTGGAAGAAGCCATCTTTAGATTCCCAGTGCCCTTAAAGTGGTATGAATATATTTACATGGCATCACCTACTTCAGCCAAAATGTTAAGATCAGAGTCAGTTATCAGACAGGCCATCTCGATAATCTGATCCTTCTCAATGTCCAATCCTGTCATCTGCAAAATAAATATATAAGCATATAACACATGAAACCATCTTTAGTAAACCTCTTCTGCCCAAGCTTATTTAATAGATTCCTTTGTGCATACTCGGCTTACATTCTAGGATCAGTAACGATGTTTCCTGGGCAGTACTCAGGGTAGTAAGTAATGAGCTCAGTGACTGCTACTGGCATTGACTGTAGGTAAGCTACTGTCAAACTGTGTTTGTCCCGGGAACAGACGCAAAGTAAGCAAGAAGAACACTAACACTTCATTACAAAAAGTGAGCTCACCAACATTACCTATCTCAAGTTTATAAAGGCTCCCTATTTGCTCCAACATCTGATCTTTATCATAATCTAGCATAAAAAGTTAGCAACTAAACTCTTTTCATAAGGAAATAACTGGGGCTCGAGGGAGGCCTAGGTATGAATGCGTTAAAAGTAAAATGGGTTCGGTTCCCAGTGCACTTTGAGTAACTTGAATCTTCAACTGGGGCCTCGATTTTCTCTTTTATGGAATGAGGGGTTAGGCTGAGTCATCCATCTCCTGAGTCCCAACTAGCTTAAGCAACCTAGTCTTTTAAGGCTAGAAGATGGGGGTGGGGGACTCTCAGAGTCGCTGTTCCCACCCCCACCCTTGATCCTGATCCCAGAGACACTAGAGCGTTAGGCAAATTCACATCTGGGTGGAGGTAGAGGCTGCGGACAGGGAAGACACATGGATGGCTCCACCCAGATGGAAAGAAACCCCACAGTCCAACACAGTCCCAGAACCACGCAGAACTCTTGGCTCGGGCCGTGCTCACCTGCCGCACCTGACACCCCGACCCCACCACCTCCCGGAACAGGTGGGTCCCTGGGTCCCATGCTCGCCTCCCCGCACCCACAGCCGGACTCTCTCACCTCCAGGTCCACCCAGACCATCCGCTGAGCCATGCTCTCCCCTGCCGCCATGGCTGCGCCACTTTCGCTGACACCTCGCGCCCCGAACTGCCCGTGCCTGCCACCCACGCCCCGCAACAGCCTGGAGCCCAGGGATACGCCTAGCATCACCCGGCACGAGCCGCCACGGCCCCAGCCCAGCCGGCCCAGCGCGCGCAGGCGCCACAGTCGCTAAACGTCGCAAACCCACAGGGAGGTGCCGGGAGAAGACTACAAACCCCGACATGCCTGGCGCCGACGCTCCCTCCACAGCCACGCTTGGCTGTCGAAAGGGCTAGTGGGAGTGGGAGTCCTTGGTCCAGCCGCCAGCTCCCCTCCCCCGCCACGTGTTTTCGGATGTTACGGGACTTGCTTGTATTTCATTGCTAAAGTTTGTTTCCAGGAGTATCACACCTCAGCTTTTATTTGTTCTGAGCCGCGGAGTTGAAAAGGTTTGACTTCGAAAAAAAATCTAATTACCTAAGATTTTTTTAATTGTATCTTTCCCTTATTGCTATCCCCCCCCGTTTTTTTTTTTTTTTTTTTTACCTGCCCCTCCCTTCCACGTATTGAGTGTATTTCTTATTTACTTGGAATCCGAGAATGACGTGCTATTTTGAGCTACGAGGCCAAATCCGCCATCATCGTTTAGAAGTCCTTAAATGGGCTCTTGTCTGAAAGATGACTTCGCACATATCAGGTGTTCCATAAATGTTCCTTTCCAGTCATTGGATGAAGCCTTGTCTCACATTCCTGGTTGCCGGAACGTGTGGGCTGTGTTTGTTAGAGCCTATACTACTCTACCTTTAAAACTTCTCAAAGTTAAATCATGCCCTTGTATAATTTTTGCAACTTACTAAAGCAAACTGAAATAGCTCTGCCTGTTCTGTCGTCCACTCTGATTTTGTCGTCCGTTCTGGTTTTGATCAAAGGTCCTTAATCTCCTACAATAGCTGTGGTTTTTATCACCTCCGCTGGAAGGGGCCTCTGTTGGGATCGCTTACATTTAAGCTTAGTAGCAAACAACTCTGCAAAGGGCAGTTTTGTCACAAACGTGCTCAGTCTTGAATCACAGACTCTTGTGTCTTTTTCTGAAAGCTGTGTTGCCGGTAATTACAGAGCTTGTGGTTGGTGGCCTAGTAATTCCTACCTGGTGAGCTGGTTTTGTGAGACAAGCATTGTTGCCTAATCAGAGCGTTAGGGATGCTGCAACCTCCTCCTAGTGGATTTCAGCTACTCAGCCTGACAAGCTTGGTCAAAGAACTGAAAGCTTTTGGAAACATGTGACATTGTATGTACAAATTTACCGCAGAATAGATACCTATGTTATAACAGCATTGCCTACTGAATCATACTGTTTTTAGTTTGTAATCATTTGTGGCCCTATTCATAGGAAGCAGTATTTCACTGGCTTGTTGTTGTTGAGACAGACTCACTACAGAACTCTAGGTGGCCTGGAACTCTACCTCCCATGTAGCACGAATAATAAAAACGCAGGGGTAGATATTGGAGTTCAAGCTAAAGAACAGAAAAGCAAAGCAGCCAGCAAGATCCTGCCATCCCTGTGACTGGAAACAGAATCTCACATGAGACCCTTTGTTACTTCCTTATATATCTCTCTAGTGCTGGGGTTAAAGGTGTGAGCTCTGTTATTCTTTTAGACTGATTCACTCTTGTGAAGCCCAGGGTGGTTTTAGACTCATAGAGATCCTACCTCTGTCTCCTAGGTCCTGGGATTAAAAGTGTGTGCCACCATTGACTGTTTTCTATGGCTAGCTAGTGTGGCTAGATTTGCATTCTGATCCCCAGGCCAGCTTTATTAAATCATAAACAATATATCACCACACTCCCAAGTGCTGGGATTAAGGGTGTCCATAACCATGCCTGGCCATATAGAAACTTACATCAGCTGGGCTTATTATCACTCTAAAGTACTATTCTTTTACATTTTGAAGGAATACCTTCTGTTTTCCACATCTTTAGGCTGGGGAGATGGCTCAAAGATTAAGAGTACTTGCTGCTCTTACAAAAGATACAACCCTGGCTCCATGGGATGTGTTTTCCTCTTCAGACCTCTAGGGCACCAATAAAGACACACACACACACACACACACACACAAGAGAGAGAGAGAGAGAGAGAGAGAGAGAGAGAGAGAGAGAGAGAGAGAGAGAGAGAGAGAGAGAGAGAATGCACAAATAAAATAGATCTTTTGGTGATGGTATTAACAGCTTACATCCTAAAAAGCCATGTCCATGATTTTTTTTTTTTTTTGACAATGAATGGTTAAAATTACAGCTATGCAAATAGGCCATAGGAAAATAAACAGAAATTATGTAGGGCTTTTAGGAAACCTCTGTGTTTATTCAGCTATAGTAATATGCTCTTGATGCAATGCTAAGTACAGATTTAGTGTTGTTGCCATAAATAAAACACTCATTTCCTCTAAATTCTAAAGATATCATAAAACAGAAAATGGTAAAGGAAAATGGATTTGAATTTACACAGTTTAGCCAAACTAAGGAAAGTGGGTATGTGTGCTAATTTCTTCTCCACCATATCTATGGCCATTTGTAGCAACCCATGTTACAATGACTACTACATTGTGAACTGTGAGACAGGTCCTTTCCTGGGGGATGGGGGGGGCATGGGTGGCCCATAATTTGCATTCACTGTCCCTGTTTTCTGCTACAAGAACATTTGAGGTTTTGTCTCTTTGTTTTATATTTCTTTGTTTGAGACAGGGTCTTACTCATTATATAGTCTAGGCTGGCCTCAAACTTATGACAGTCTTCCTGCCTCCCAAGTTCAGGGACTACAGTTATGAAGTAACATGTTTAGCTCCAGAAATTTTTTTTAATTAATATCTCCCCTACATCCATTATTAAAAATAAAATAAGCTGAGTGCACCTTGTATACAATGGCCACCCTTTTTTATTAAATCTAAAGTGCATTTTATGTCAATTCAGTTTAACAAACACCACCTACTTAGCACATATAAAGCACTGAACTACAAAGCTGTTGGAATTTGGATCTGCAAGTCTGTCAAAGGCCAGAATGTTAAATGCTTGGTCCAGCATAGTGTGTTGAGAGCTTGTGAAAACTTTCAAAGGTGGGACCTCATGATAGGTCATTGGAAGCATGGCCTTGATGGGAATAGTGAGACCTCTACTCCTTCCTCCTGCTGTTCTCAGCCATGAGTGGGAGCTTGGCTCCATGGCATGCTACCTGCTAACACATGTACCACCCCACCTGAGGTCCACCTGACCTCAAACTTAAACCTCTAAAGCCGTGTGCCAAAGCAAACCATTCTTTTCTCTCAGTTGATTATCTCAGGTACTTTGTTACTCTAATGGAAAAACCAGCACAAATGACAAGATACTTATGATACCAGACATGGTAAGTACTCAACATATTAAAGTAGGGGTCTGTGAGTTATTTGTTTTGTGGGTTTGGGGAAGGGGCAGGGTATGTCAGCTCACACTTCAGTAATGCAGCCCTTCAGGCAGGGAGGTTATGCCACCAGGAGCTTGAGGAAGATACCTAAGTTGAGGAAGTTGCTCAGGAAGCAGAGACCGGTAAATCTTAGGTAGTTTTAATTTCTAAAATTAGGGTGGTTAATTTGTGATCTGGAGCTATTTCCTTTATAGGTAAGGAAGTGACTCCTTTCCCATCTGTAAAATGTGCTAGTAGCAAATAAGGGAACAAATGGGAAAAATCCTTTGTCCTTGTCACCAGGTGCTTGCTCACCCTCCTGTTTCCCAGACAAAGAAATTATTAATAATATTTGAGAATATTATACTTGTTTGTTTTTCTACAGGAAAGTATGTCAAAATAAAGCAAGATAATAAGGCTTATAAAGACATTTGAATTATGCAAATCTGCTGAAGGCCATTCATTACCAGATACACAAAAATTGCATTCAAATAATCCCAACTCAATGTTTATACTGTATAGTACAAAAATGAAAAAGAAAAGAAAAGAAACAAACACTGGAATGCCATCCACCTAACTGATTACTTGCTGGAAAATGGTAAGGGGCAGGTTAGAAGAGGCAAGAGTGGGGTGACATTTCTCAAAATATATATATATATATATATATATACATATATATATATGTATATATATATATATATATTGATTTTGAACTATATTAAGTACATTCTTTTTTCTAAGAGATTAAAGATTTTTTTAAAAAACTACAACTAGTCATATTTTAAAATGGAATATCAATACATCTTTGTATATCAAAATCAGAATTTAAAATATTACAATGACTCCAATTTTGCATTTCATTTATTGGGACTCAAACTATAATCATTGCATAAGTAGATAGATCCCTGCCACCTTTTTTATTATCATTTAGAGAGAAAAGTGCTGAAATTACAAAATCAACCTCAAATTTTGTATTTTGTTATTGTTGTTGGTGTCTGTATATATGGTATGTGGTGAAGGGTACAAGTGTGTGCCATGGCCTCTGAAAGTCAGAGGATAATTTTCCAGAGTCTGCTCTCTCCCTTCCTCCTTGCTTTGAGAGACAGACTCTTACTGTTTCTGCCTTGCTATATATTCCAGGTAAGCTGACCTTTGATCTGTCAGGCAACTCTCCTGCTTCTGCCTCCCATTTCACTGAAGGAATGCCAGGATTACAGATGCATGCCACCACAACCAGCTTTGGGGGCGGGGGAGGGGAGAGGGTCGAGGCAGAATTTCTCTGTGTAGCCTTTGCTATCCTAGTACTCACTCTGTAGAGCGGGCTGAGCTCAAACTCAGAGATCCAACTGCCTCAGCCTCTCTGCCTCTCAAGTACTGGGATTAAAGGTGTGTGCCCTGTAACACATCCAGCTTTTTTATGTGAGTCTAGAGAATTGAACTCAGTTCACTAGGCTTATGAAGCAAGTGCTTTTACCCACTGAACAATCTTGCTGGCCAACAGTATCTTATTTTACAAAAAGTAAAGCAATAGTGATGGCCCTCACTTGTAATCTCAACTCTTGGAAAATGGAGACAGGAGAATCATGAAGTCAAGGCCATCCGTGGCCATATAGGGAGTTCAAGGCTAGCCTGGATCACATGAAACCCTATCTCAAAAAGGAAAACAAGTTTCAAATATCAAGCCATAATATCAAAACCAACTACTATTGTGGGATAATTTTAAACACTGTGTGAAAATGTGTTGCTGTGATTGGTTTAATAAAGAGCTGAATGGCCAATAGCTAGGCAGGAGAGACTGGCAGGATTCTCAGGGAGAGAGAGGACAAAAAGGAGGAATCTATGTGCTAGGGTTATGCCACATAGGCACCAGACAGACGACAGGAGATGAAGAACAAGTCAGAGGCACAGACTGAAAAGGGGTAACCAAGCCACATGACAGGACATAGATTAATACATTGGGTTAATTTAAGTTATAAAAACTAGTTAGGAATATGCCTAAGCTATAGGCCGAGCTTTCATAATTAATATTAAGTCTCTGTGTCATTATTTGGGAGCTAGCTGGTAGGACTGAGACTCAATGCAAACTACATCTCCCTTATGCTGTTACACCTAATTAAAGTAAGCATGGAAGCAAAAAGCCTGGTTTCTGGAATTTTAGACTGATTAGCTATGACTAGTTCCATTCAATGTATAATCTTTGGGAAAGTTCAAACTTTGTCTTCTATAAAACCATTGAAAGTAGCTTAGTAACACTTTAATAAGTACTAGTTTCTAAAAAAGGAATTCACATTTACATATTAATATATTAACACTCAGCAGGGCAGTAGTGGCACACACTGTTAATCCTCGGGAGGCCGAGGCAGGTGGATCTCTGTGAGTTTGAGGCCAGCCTCGTCTACTACACAGAGAGTTCCAGGACAGGCTCCAAAGCTACAGAGAAACCCTGTGTTCAAAAACAAAAACAAAACAAAACAAAACAAAACAAACAAACAAACAAAAATATATATATATGCATACACATACACACACACACACACACACACACACACACACACCCATATATATATGGGTGTGTGTACTACAGCTAAATATGACAGCATGATTTTATATTTGTCAACCGTTTCTCCTTAGTGATATGAAAATTTAAAAATTAAGTATGTCTATATAATATTATTAAAAAGTGTATGACAAAGCTTGTTTTGCTTTTAATGTCAAAAGCTGATGGCAATATTGACTAACATTGAACTATGCAAACACCAAAATTTAAGTAATGAAACCTCAAAAACTGTGTAAATGTTCAGAAATTTACTAAGAAACAAGAGAGAAGGAATGACTTAGTTTTAATAAGTTTTGCTGTTTTTTGACAAATAGAATGCATTTATAAGCTGTATTGTGGTGTTTTATGTATATACATTGTAGGAGGATATAACAGGGATAACTAGCAAATCTACCACCTTCACCTCAAATACTTATTTCTTTGTAATTAAACACTTGACATATACACTAATATATACTAATATATACACTAATATATATATATATATACACTAATATAATAATACTCATCACACTAGGTAGGTAAGAGATCAGTAAGAATTATTCCTCTTATTGAAACTTGCTGTCTGTGCTGGTTAGAGTCTCAGGTTTTCATTTTTAAAATTTATTTTTATTTACATATATGTATGTGTGTGCCAATTGTATGTGAGTACCCATAGAGGACAGGAAGAGGTTGTCAAATCTCTAGGCACTGGAGCTACAGATGGTTGTGAGCTGCCTAGCACAGGTGCTGAGAGCCAAACTCCAGTGCTCTAGAAGGGTAGCACATACTCTTTAACAATCCCAGTCATCTCTCTAGCCCCCTGCTTAGTTTTGTCAACTTGACACAGTCTAGAATCACCTCAGAAGGAAATCTCAATGAAGGATTGTCTAGATCACAATAGACCACGGACATCTTTTTGGCAGATTATCCTGATTACATTAAGGGAGAAGTCCTGCTCACTGTGGGTGGCACCATTCCCTAGGCAAGAAACTCTGGTCATTGTAAGAGCAGAGAAATGCATTAATTCATGGCTCCCTCCTCTTAACTGTGGATATAACATGACTGCTTTAAGTTCTGGCTGCTTTTGAATTCCTTATAAAGATAAACTCTAACCTGACATTGTAAGCTAAAATAAAACCTTTCTCCTTGAAGTTACTTTTGTTCAAGTATCTTACCATAGCAACCATAAACAAAATTACAACATATTAAACGCAATATCTCCCCTTTTCCTGTCAACACCCTACCTGTTTCTTACTGCCCACTCCCCCCTTCTATGGGTTCAACTTTTTGAAGAATATGTAAACCATTTGTAGCACTTGAAAAGTCCAAGAGATAGAGAATAGCAGCACGGGAGGTGCTCTGTATGCTAGTGGTGGAGAAGCAACAAGAAGTGGGAAAGCTGTCAAGCAGTATTTGTTTGCTTTTTCCAAACAAGGTCTCTCTGTGTAACCCTAGCTGTCCTAGAGCTCGCTCTGTAGACCAGGCTGGCCTCAAACTCACAGAGATATACCTGCCTCTGCCTCCTGAGTGCTGGGGTTAAAGGGATGCACTACCACAACCCATCTCCAGTATTTTCTTACTAGGGTATGGAAGAGAGACTTGATGGTACCATGGTAGCTTTGTGCTGTCAGCTTAGCTAAGATAGAATGATGGTATCCAGAATGTTCCTCCTATAGTAGTTTCTATTTAGAGTTGGTTTTGAATAGAAAAAGGGGGGGGGTTATCCCTAACTCTGGGAGAAAATCTAAATTCTTGGAATTTCTCAAGTTTTGGCAGAATCTTCATTATTATCTTCTTCAAATGGTGAACCATGAAAGTTTATGCTTCTGGGGTGACCCAAGGTGGGACCTTTAAAATAGGACCAGATCAGCAGGTAAAGGTCAACCATGTGATCACAGGGATGGGGCTTTGAGCTGCATAGTAGTCTAAACCTCATGAGAGAAAAGCAAGATTGGGTTTGATCATGTAGCCAAAAACTCAATTATGATGACTACTCAATGGAACTTCAATACAATCTGGAAACTGTACAAACTTTATTAGTGTGTATGCTTCAGTGTGTTTTTGCCATGAGACCTGTGTGGAAGTCGGGAAAACTCTCTGGTATGCACTCTCTCCTGGGGAATAAGACTGGTTGTCAGACTTTCACAGCAAGTGCCATTATCTGCTGAGCCATCTTGCCTGTCCTCCCATAAAATTTCTGAATGGACAATAAAGTTCAGCCATGTCTCCTGGCTGACCATGACACTTTGTTTTGCTTGGTGATCCAACCTAAGGACAAGTGACAAAAACATGGAAGCTTTGCTTCTGAGAACTTTCCTGTTCTCTTCCTATGTATCATCTCCCTTGGGGTGCTTTACCATTTTTATCTTTTTGCTATAGTAAAACCGTGTTGTTGTATATAGCTCTTTCCTGAATTGAGTCTTTGTAGTAAACTATCATTGCTTAAGGTACAATGGAAACCCCTGAACTTTGTAGCCAATTTGTCAGACCTGGGAGTTTCTGCTCTCTGGACGTCTGAATTGAGGGTGGCCTCAAGAAGCCTGTGTCTTTTCCAGAACTTTGGCTCAACTCTAGGAAGTTACTCTTAAGAGTATCAATGCTGTTGACCAAACAGAAATGTCTATGAGGAGGAGACATAAACAGGCCAGGTAGGGTAGGGACCCCAAAGCATCAGTTGTCAAAATGCCCTTGCTCAGGCCAATACCAGAAAGAGGTGTGGTTCCTATATGATTTCCCCTAAATAAGCACCTGCGCCTAAAGGCCAGAATGCAAATGAAACCAGGATAAGGCACCTGGATGGCTCACCCAGCTGCTGTCATAGTCCTTTAAAAAGTACCCACACTAACAGCTCTTTGTACAGCTTTTTCCCAGGATGCCTTCTGCTATCCAGGAGCTCTGCATTCTTTCCCTGATTAAAGCTTCCACCTCTCTATCTGTAATAAACTTGTAAAATTCACCCTCTTTGACCTCTGAGTTTCATCCTTTGAATTCCCGAGACGAGAATATGAAAGCTTGGGCAGCTTGGGTGGCTTCTGAGTTTCTGGGATTCCAGTTCTTTGAGAAAGGTTCAATCATCTTCAAAGATGAGGTTCTGTCATCAACAAGATGTAGTTAAGATGTCTAATATCCCCCACAGGCTCTAGCATTTGGACACTCATCTCCAGCCAGTGGTAGTGTTGGGGCTAGGAAACTTTAGGTGGTCTAGCTGAAGGAATTAGGCTACCAGTGCTGCAGGGGTTTCCTTGAAAATTACTTCTTGGCCCTATGGTCATGAAGTGAGCAAGCAGCTGTCACATATTCCTGCTGTTATGACCCATTCTACCATGCCTTCTACTCTATAATAGACCAACAAAAAGATAAATTGCCTGATGAGCTATGCCTTCTATTCTATGATAGATGAAAATTACCCTAGGAATGTACAGCAAAATAAAATTTCTTCCTCTATTTCTGTCAAGTATTTTGCCACAGCTACCAAAAAGAGAGAGACAGAGAGAAAGAGAGAGAAGGAGGAGGAGAAGGAGAAGGAGGAGAAGGAGAAGGAGAAGGAGAAGGAGAAGGAGAAGGAGAAGGAGAAGAAGAAGAAGAAGAAGAAGAAGAAGAAGAAGAAGAAGAAGAAGAAGAAGAAGAAGAAGAAAAGAAGAAGAAAAGAAAAAAGTTAACTAAAACAGAAGTAACAGGCCTGGCTCTTGGAATCTGGAGGACTTGAAGGATAACTGTGGGCACTTTGGCACTTCATGCATTGCTTACTGACTGGCCTAGCTCAGCGTGGACACTCAGTTGTACATTTTCTAGTTCCAATCATGGGGGGCACACAACTGTGCAGCTCTATAGCTAAGAATTAGACAATGAAAGCTCAATTTAGTTTTTAGCCTTTTCCAGTTTCTTCCTGCTCACTTTTGCTCTTCAGTTGTCCCTCTCAGACTGACCCATGGTGATGTCAGATCCAACACCAGATGTTGGCCAGCATGTTAGTATATCAACAACCAAAACTATGTAAATTTGCATCCCCTGGAATAAATTCCTCCCTCTACATCACTTAGTTCTGCTTGGCTAATTTTATTGTGACAGATACAGACCATCCGTTGACTTAAAAATAAACAAAGCACCACTGGGAAATAAACAGGAATGTTATGGCTCTACAGCTTCCTCAACCCTGCTGCACATTATTCTTAGGAATACTGACACCAATAACCCCACACTCCTGAGATTTTAGAGTATATCCGACACACTGAAGTATATCAATCTTTTTTTTTTTTAAAGAGGTTCCTAGGTTATAGTAATGGAGCTTTTAACTTTTGTCTATGCTGAATCCCACAGCTCTCTTGCCCTGATTGTTTACAAAGTACAGATATTTAGTTTATTAGTTTGACTGCGCAAAACTGAAAGGAAACAGTCACTGATCTTCCAAGGCTTGCCCCAAAACAAGGTATTAAGCCAAAATTATTGTGATCACCTGTGGATCAACATGACTTAGTCCAAACTAGATAAATTGCAATAAAGTACTAAACCTCCAAGTAGATACCTAGAAATACCAGGCTTATTGCAAATAAAACTGCTTAAGCAAATAATTTATTTAACAAACAAAACCTTAACCTATGCCAAGTGGGAACACAGAGCCTGGACACTTAGGACATCTGGGAGTAGAAAGCAAAGGAACTAATAATGTTCACAGTGCTCTACACCATAATCTATGTTGATAGAAGTCTAGCCATGCATCAGGGCAAATCTACAGAAGATGCTGTAAGATGGACAATCTTTACCAAACAAAGTATGAACAAACAAGATTTCACTGCTAAGTTACTGGATACCCCTGACGTCAGTGATGCCAAAATAAAGACACATTCTCTTTTTATGAATTTAATATAGAAAAAAACAGTATAAATGCTGTGGTATAAAGAGTATCCATTTTCATAATAAATTATTAAAAATGATTCGCAGTGAATGAGCAACAGGATCTTGAAACATGCAAGTTTTGTTAAACAAAATTTCAAAATAATCCTTCCAGTGAAACATTTGCCATTTTATCTATGTGCTAACATCATTGTTCCTCTAAAAAGAATTTATCAACACTGTCTTTTTTATGTAAAAATATACATGTAGATATTTAACCTCCTGAGTGACAAGTCATACATCAAATATAATTTAATGAAAGAATTTTAGAGTTCTTAGAGTGAACTAGTATAGATTTATAATGTATGTTTGTGATAAAATTCAAGAGCATACCACAGAATTTGTACTTAAATTCTGAGTTAGAAAATGATTCATTCCCCCAAAAAACAAATTAACTGTTTAAATAAACTGTTAATAAAATGGATTACTGAGTTCTATTTTCTTGTTTATTAACAAAATGCAGATAGCCATTTCAGACTACCAATTTAGATGTTTCCTACTATATACACCAAAATGATTCATTACCAAGAAATTTCTTGCAACACAAAAGGGTGAGATAATTAAAATATTTGCTTTATAATACAACCAATCTATACAGTTCATCTCTCCTAGCTGACATACCGGAATGGTGGCACATTCTTTTGTATAAAATCCTTCCTCTTCAGAGACCCTGAGGTAAGGTAAGTAAAGTAACAAACATGGAGCCACAGCTCTCAGTTCTCTATGAGACTGCTGCTAGGCTTAAAAACATCTTTTTTCAAAGACAGGTGGGAAATTGTGGGGCTACTCTATACAGTTGTTAGAAATATTTCCAGAACAACTTCATTAAAAGGACCTAAATGGCCCTGTAAACAATGTCCTTGGAATGTTTGTTAATGTCGAGATGAAGGCCATTTCCCACCTCTACTACTGTCCCTTCTGTTATCATAGTCATGGCTCCAGCCATCGTGATTCCTGTCATCATAGTAGAAATCCTCTCGGCCTCCTCTGAAATGATAGTCAGACCCATGATCAGAGTAGCGCTGCTCACGGCTATAGTGTCTATCTACTAGGTAGGGGTGAGAATTCTGTCTTTTACGCTGTAATGACAATGAATCTTGGCGCCACTGGGAGCTGGAAGACTGGTTAAAGGTATGACCCTGTGATTGAACTGATGGTGAAAATCCCGACTGATCTGCATGCGGAGAACCAAACTTCCCACCATATGACATCTGTCTGAAAACACTGTTCATCTGAGAAAGAAAAAAAAAAAAATGAAATATTAACTGTAAGAACTTCTTAATAGCAAAGCCAATGTATTAGTCAATGATACATAGAATAAAGGAAAATCAAAATTACCCTTTCCCAGATGTATCCCAAGCTGAAAGTGATTTAATATAGTCTAATACTAAAGTTCCATTCATCCTGAGTATCTTACAGATACTTAACCATATACTAACTACTTGCTTCCAAGAATATAAGAAAGACATTTCTTAAATGACTATAGTATGAATCACTAACAAACAAAGAACTAGACCTTCACTAGCATTAGGAAGACCTCTGTGAAGGTAGAATACAATCTGAATTCAAGAAAATAAACAGAACAAAGAGAAACCATTTCAAGGGAGAAGCCCACGGCAGAATCCAGAATGGGTTCTGAGAAAGACAGCTAAATGCAGACATAGATCCTGCATCTTAGAAGCTGTTAAGAGTTTATGACAAAAGCTGGACATAGTGGCACATGCTTTTAAACCCAGCACTCAGGCAGAGGCAGGCATTATCTCTTTGAGTTCAAAGACAGCCTGGTCTATATAGAGCTCCAGGACACTCCACTCAAAAAAGAAACAAAACATCAAAAAACAGCAGATTTCGTTTTAGGGTAGGCCTCATGATACAAAAACCACTTCAGGTTAAGTTGGTCTAGTAAATACATGTTAAATTATTAAAACTAAATGATCACATTAGTCTAAATATTTGACAAAGTGTTAAGAATTAAAATAAAAACAGCTAATTTATGCCTAAGGGCATAATAAAACAGAAATGAAAAGTTATCAGATGTATAGGAATACTTTAGCCCAAGTATGACTTTGTCTTAGCAACTCAATTGGGAAAAAAAACAAAAAAAAAAACCAAACAAACAAACAAAAAAAAAAACCAAAGAAATCAAAACTGCCTACCACTGCTTGCCGCTGATAATCTTCTGGAGAAGAGAAGGACCTCTGGACCATCTGTGCTGAAGGAGTCATGTTACCCATCGCCCTTTCATAGCTGCAAAGAGAAAGCAAGAATGATGAGTGATCATCACTCAACACTCAACACCAGTCATGACTGAAGACAGTTCTCAATAATGAAAATGATTAAGATAAGCATTCATTCTACTTTGGGTCAGCTTTTCTGAAAAGACGACATTTAAATTAAGAAGTGAGGAATGATTACCTGCAGGCAGAACAGTCTTAACTGTGGAAAAGGCTAGTTAGAGAAATCAAACTAGGGGCCCAGGAGCCAAATATAGTTGTGTAACATGGCATTTTCTGGAAATACAGTACTGCTTTCCTCTTGGGTTACCTATGGCTACCTTTACCGCTACAACGGGAAACACAAAGGAAACAGGGCCAGCACACATCTAAAGAATTAATACTTGACTCTACAGAAAAAAAAAACAAACAAAAACAAAACGTATTGGTCCTTAAGCTAATGCCATCATTCATATTGAGATTTTACTCTAGTTGTAAATGAAAGAAACTGAGTAAGACTATAAATTTAAAATTTTATTCTAACTTGAGCAATTAGGTAGGTATTTCTGAGACATTATAAAGTAAAAAGGTTTGGACAAATAACCATTTATTTCATCCTCTTAGTGTTAATCAAGACTCAGTGGAGTTAGGAAAAACAAGGGACTCTCCTTTAGTATTGGGGGGAGGGGGTCCTCAGAACAAATTCCAGATTCAAAGAGGGGCAAAAAGTACAATTTACTTTATGCCAGAGTATTAAAATCATCCACCCTAGCCTGTGATTAAAGTTAAAAGGAATGACTAGTATACTTACTCAACCCTCCCAAGAAATTCTAAGGAGGTCTTTGTTCCATTTAACTGCCTTTGACTGTTGTATGAAAGTAGCTGAAGAGGACATTTTGAGTGCCAACTGGTAAGTGTTTAAACACCACTAAATGATTTCAGCTGGCAAAAAAAAAAAAGGATACAGGGAGAACAATGTTTTTGGGCTACTGCTTTTTATAATTTGTTCTTCCAACATTTCTCTTCACAGCAGCCATCCAATTCTCCCTGGCTTTGGCAATGCCTTAATCCAAACCCACTTTGATCCAACAGCCCCACACCTTCACTTGCCAATAGTTTCCTAATTGGTATTTCTTTCACTATTGTCTCTTCTAACACATTCTTCTCCCACTGCAACCAAGTAACTCCTTAAACTTGTAACTTGTATCATCATTTTACTTAAAATATTTTAATGTTTTCCTCCTGTTTAAAATAAAATACCCCCAAAACTTGACTGTAGCCCTATGAGATGCTAACTCAGCCTTTATGTATTTCATCAAAATGCCTATACCTTCATTGCACTGGCTTATTTTAGTTCCTCATCTAGCTGCATCATCTCCTGCTATTAAAAAGCACTTTCTCCTCCTTCTCTAGAAAACTAATTATAGTAATTAAACAGGTAGCCACAAAGTATGTCTTCATCTAGATTTAAAATTCCACTCGGCAGTGTATAATATTGTGGTATTGATCACACCAACCAGGTTGTATCTCCACACACTGCTTACAAACAGCTCAAATGTGGGCAAGTTGACTTCCATTCCATACTTTCTGCACCAAAAAGTAGAGATAAATAAATCCTATTTCATAGCTGCTTCTAGAAGTGACTAAGATCATACGTGCAAAGTATTTAGTGAGGCACTTTATATAACAGGTATGTGTTCAATTCTTAAATGAAAGCTCTGATGGGAGATGTTATTCTGTAAATATGTTTCTCATACTGGTTAATGAATAAAGCACTGTGACCAATGAGAAAGCATGATAGGCGGGGCTAGGAGACAAGGAGGAAATAGGAAGTAGTTAGGAGGAGTCAGCATGTAGAGCCTAGAGGAAGCAAGATGCCGGCTGCCGCACTTGGATAAGATGACCATGTGGAAATACTTAGATAAGTAAAAATGGGTTAATCATTAAGACAGATACAATAAACAATAATAGTAACTGGCCAACAGGATTGTATCAAATACAGAGTCTCTGCGTGTTATTGGGGGCTGGCGTTGCAGAGGGATTGGGCAGCCAGCAGGGAGGAACAAAGAGTGGGACCCGTCCTGCAGGAAAAACGTGCTCGTAACAAAGCTCTTTATGAATGGGCACATAATGGCTCTACAGTATTTACAAATAACAAAATCAGCATATAAAGCTGACTTAGGTAAATACAGAACTATCTATAACCTTCAGAGACCATATTACTCAACCTTCTTTCTTTACAAAGTATAGGAGCAGAGAAATGAGGTTTAAAGACTGCACAATTGGCAGAGGTGGGTCTATACTCCAATTCTATTAACTCAGCCCAGTAGTCATAACTCACTAATCAGTACCTTTAAACAGCAAAACAAACAAATAAGAAACAATATTGGTGATAAAGTTACTGACCATTATAAGTATTTTTTATTTCAATTCCATCTGTTTATGTGGGGAGGACATGTCCTTACAAACACACATGACTACAGTTGTATTTCATTTAGAGGAAAAGAACCACAGAACCCATGTGCCTCCTTCCATCTCCGTAGAAAATGGGCATGGGACTGACCCAGCACAGCACAGGAGCAAAATGTTATGAAGGAAGCCATTCACTAGTGCTTTCTGAGCTCAGAAACTTCCTGATAAATGACTTTTAACAGTGAGTGAGAAACAGTACCTGTTAGGAGACGTGGAGGTAGGGCTTAAATTTCCAACATGATGCTGGAGATATGACACACTGGCATCCTGAGAGGCGTGACTACTTCCTAAAATGAGGTAATATCAAAAATTCTAATTGAAAATCAAAAAGGCCAAAGCAATCTGAAAAGTCTCATCCAGTCTAAATTACCCCCAAGAGATAAACAGCTTAAAAGCAACACCAATCCCTCCCACTCAAAAAAACAAACAAAAAACAAAACAAACAAACAAAAAAACACCACTCAAATTGCTATACACTACCTCACAAGTTTTTAAGTAGGTAATACCAGAAAAAAGAATCCATTCCAAACAAGACATTACATAATGCAGAAACAGCCAATCTGGACATGGCATTAGGATCTCCACACTATATTGCATGAGTGGATAGATGGAAAGCCTTATCCTTGCCTCATAGACTAGCAGCATCAAAATCAGTATTTGTAATTCAGAAAGCACCCTGGGAAACAGCAAACTTTAAGTATTTTCATCATAAATCTTTAAAATAGAAGTCTGGTATGGAGTTGACACCTACAATCCCAGCACTTGGGAGAATCAGGAGAATCAAGAGTACAAGGCTAGACTTGACTACATAGTGAGTTTGAAGAAAGCCTAGAATACCTGGAACCCTATCTCAAAAACAAAAATGAAACAAACAAACAAAACTGGAATAGTAAAATTGAAAGCAAGAGCAAAAGAAACCAAAAAACCCTTTCCCAATCACCACTATACCTGAGCCATTACCTGATCTAAACTGAATTTTGATAGGCCTCCCGAAAAGTTTAATTCCATTGAGAAGATTCATGGCGTAAGGAACAGACACTTCATGCTTGAAATTCACAAATGCAAACTGTTTCAGTTTGCCATCTTTATCTTTAGGGATTTTCACCTTTATTACTGGACCAGCCTGCAAAGAAAAGCATTCACAACTTAAACAAGACAATTTCAGAAAAACACTTAAATTTCAGAAAGAAACAAGAATGCAAGCCTGTTATGGTGGCACATGCCTGTATTGTCAGCAGTCAAGAGGCGCAGGCAGGAGGAGCGTTCAAAGTCAGCCTCGGGAGTCCCAGGCCACCAAGGCTACAAAGACTGCCCTCTGTCTCAAATACTATAAAGAAGAGAACACAAAGTTTTAAAAAAAAAGGTATGTTATCAAGACCTCATTTAAAAACAAAATGTAAGCAGGACAGTGGTGTCGCATGACTTTAATCCCAGAACTCAGGAGGCAGAGGCAAGTGGATCTCTGCAAATTCGAGGCCAGCCTGCTCTGCAGAGCTAGCTAGTTCCGGGACAGACAGGGATTCACAAAGAAACCCTGTTTCAAAAGCAAATAAATAAATAAACAAATAAATAAATAAATATAAAGTCCTGACAAGGGCTGGACATCTACTTCTCTTTTTAGTAAGAATAAGAATTCTAGTTCTGCCTAAAATCGAGATATTTGGGGAAAGGTTTTGTTATTTATAATATTTATAAAGAACAGAAAACGCGATACTGTATCTACATCTCACTTGACTGTGATGTCTTAAACAATCAAACAAACAGCTATCATTTCCCCACTGCACTGAAACAAACATTTACAAGGTAAACTGGATTTTCTTCGACTAAAAAAATGACTTCCGCTTCGACCAGCTATTGAGTCACGATGCGGGGACAACATAGTTCGAATTTTTCGGACTTTTTAGATAAACACGCCAACGCTGCTTTCCCACGTTAAGTTCACAGAGTTTTAAAAAACCACTTTAATGTCTGCAATTTCCTAAGCAAGTTAAGCGGAAATAGAGAGAAACGGAAACGTGTGAGACGAAGCAAAGGCCAATCAATTCAATGGGGAGGCGAGGTACACAGGAAAGGGGAAGCAATGCTGAGGTTCCGCCTCGGGTCCCTGCACCTTCACCGGGATGGAGACGCAGACACCCACATCATCAGACGTCACTTTTGGCCCGAATGCCCCGGAGTTCGGGCCTGGCGCGCTCCGCTCCTTGGATGGGCCCGAGTGCCCCAGCCACCTTGAGACCGTGCCCGCACCTTACCTGGTGAAAGAGCTCGAAGAGGAGTTCCTCCGTCACCTTCGTCTCCAGGTTGCCCACGAACAGAGTGCGGTCGGCCTCCGCGGCCGCCGCCCCCATCTCCGCGTCGCTTCCAGCCTCAGGCCTAGTGTGACTGCTGGCGGCCGACCGACCGACCCTACTGCGCACTCTCAGAAACACGCGTCCTCTCGTTCAGACGTCACGACGTAAACGCCCGACGCGCGCGAGCGCAGGCGGCTACGCATGCGCGCGGCAGAAGCGCCCGTTTCCGGCGGCCGCTCCTTCCGCCGTTGGACTTTTGAAAATGGCGGCTGGGGTTGGTAACGGCTGTGTCCGACTCGGGCTGGAGTGATCTACGGCGCTGCCGAGGGCCCAGTTTGGTCGACGTACGTCAAGCAAACACTGCGGGCGGTGTTTGAAGATGGCGCAGAACTCGATGTCGCTGTCCGCCGGCGATCAAGCCAACAGGGTGGCCTACCGGTCCTCCGAGGGAGATTTCAGCCCGTCTGCCTTGGCGTGGGCGATGGTCTCCGGAGACAGCTTCCTGGTTACTAGTCTTGAGCTGAATCAGCCAGGACCTCGGCCGCCAGCACGACCCAGCGTTCGGACCGACAGACGTCGAATGCCCGTCGGTGGCCGCAGCCGTAGCCGAAGCCGCCAAGGCAGATTCTCGCCTTACCCGATTCCTGGCGTCAAGCTCGACCTCTTAAGAAGCGTACTGCAGCAGCGTCTGGTTGCGTTGGGAAGTGCCCTCGCAGCCCGGATCTCGGCGTAGAACGAATGCCTCCCCTCACTTAACTTGCAAACAAGGCCTCTCTGAAATCATTTGTTGATGTAACGGCAGTTTTGTTTTTACTGGCGTATAATTTTCACCGATGTGGGCGGTTAATTTATAGCCTACCAGAGTTCGGCCAGGCAAAGTGACCATCTTCTTTAATCTCAGAACTCTGGAGGCAGGCTCTTGAGTTCCAGGCCAGCCAGTGGTTTTTTTTTTTTTTTTTTTGGGGGGGGGGGGGGGGGCTCTTAATATCAATCCATATTAGGCCAAGAAGAATGTAGGAGGGGTGTTCTACGTGTAATCCAGGCTTGCTGTAGACTTGACATGTGTTAACCATGCCTTGAAATCATCTCCTGTCTGCCTGTGCCTCCTAGGTGCTGAGATTGAGACGCATGAGCCACACACTGGACTTGAGTAACACTCAATATGGAAGCCAGCTGTATCCCTCCCTGAGTGAATACTCTGAGGCTTGTAATTCAAGCTTTCTTAACTGTCTTCCTCTGCCTCCGACTGCCCTTAAATTCGTGTTGGTGAAGACAAGTGTCCTGCCGGGCCATGGTGGCTCAGGCCTTTAATCCCAGCACTTGGGAGGCAGAATCGGGTGGATCTCTGAGTTCCAAGCCAGCGTGGTCTACAAAGCAAGTTCAAGGACGGTCAGGATTGTTACACAGAGAAGTCCTGTCTCAAAAAAACCCAAAAAAAGAAGAAAGGGGAAAAAAAGAAAACAAATGTCATTTAACACTGCTTTTTTCCTTATCACCTCACAAACACACACAGCCCCTCCCCACCCCGCTCTGTTAGTTTTTAATCTACAGACTTTTTCTCTCTCTCCAGTGTCTCACTCTGTAGCCCTGGCTGTTCTGACTCTGCCTACTAAGTGCTGCCCAGACTCCAATCTTAAATATGCAAGTTAATTCCAAGTTAAGTAGTGAACAAGATACATCGCCAGCTTTGCTCATACCGAGCTTTATGTTACTTGATTCTCACAGCAACCTGTAGAAGGATATTGCATTTTAATTTTGTTGCTGAGGTGAGGTCCTTTATCTGAACCATGGAATACAGTCATATCTTAGAGTACAATCGTAACTCATAGTTAAGAAAATTCTACTTATATGCTGTGGGTTTTAGACTGGGAAGGGACAGTGAAATAAAGCTTGAAAAAAATAGTGCAGTCCTAAAATTTAGAGATGTCTAATGTTGGAAAATGCCACCTCAAAAGGCAGTAAGTTAGCTGTCAGAGAGTTCAGAATAAGCGTAATCCTTTTGATTTTACCAAATGCTTTTGAGTGCAAAATAAGGCTAAAGAACTTCAGGTCTTGTCTATTCAATGTGTAGTTTTGTGCTAAAAAGATGTTCTGTTGAAGTTGGACATTGGGAGGTAGGGATTAAGAAATTATTAAAAAAAAAAATGGTGCCTTGGCAAACAATGACACTATTAGCATGAAAGGGGGTGCTAATTAAAGGCAGCAGCAGGCTAAATAATCACCTTGGAGGTTGTTTGGCTTTTTTCTGGAACATACTCTACCTGAGATTTCTAAATGAAAAAAACAAAACCTGTCATGAAAACCTAAAAGTGTACTTGGGCACAGGAGACCCTAGAGAGAATTGAGATCATTTTTGTTCTGATGTGTATATGGTCATCAGGAGTCAGGCTCTGGTTGAGTAATAGTATTGCAAGGTTTATTATTGTGTTTCCTTTATATAAACTGTTGTTTTACGTGAGAGTCACTGGACGTCCAATCTTATGTCCAGTGCCCCAGCCTGCAAGGTCAGTTGACGGGGACCCTGAGGGGAGGTAGTGAGAATGAAGGGACAAGAGACGAGAGAGATGGAGACAAGACAGTATTCTGATCAAGTGTTATTTAATGAATATAACCACAGGGTTTAAGTAGTTAAGACATGAGGGAATGGGTCAAAAGGAGGATGTGAGGGAGGCAGAATGTCCTTCCAAGCCAGATGCAACTGTTCTGCTATAAAATAAGTTGCTCTATGATAAGCCTGCAGCTGGGACTCTTTCAGGGTCAGGCTGCATCATTTGTTTAACAAGAGAACAGTCATGGAGAATGGAAAATCAGTAAACAGTATGTTAGTATCTAAGAGAGTAGTAGGAAAGATGAAAGACAGCTGTTAAGATGCTGACTTTGCCCTGGGGTTCCCCGCAGTCCAGGAGTGTTGAAGTTACGGTGTATCACAAAAACTGTACAGTGGAAGCAGGAACCAACACAGACCTTTGAAGTTACCTGAAATGGACAAGTAAATGTTCCCAAGGACAGATCCTATCATTAGGCTGCTGCACAAATATCTGCAGTGTTAGTAATGCACGTGGCGACTCCATAACACAAGTTCTAAGAATAGTTTGGAAAGTTAGCATGTCTTTATAAGCACCTGCAGTTAAGCAGCTGGATAGCTTGTGTTGAAGTGGGCTCCTATTAGCATGCTTTCTGTACAGAATTCAAATTCTAAAAACATTCTAAAAAGGAGACCAGTGAAACCATTGAGAGAAGGTAAAAGCTATGGAAAGACTGAACAACCTGAGTTTCATCCTTGGATCCCACAATGAAAGGAGAGAGCTGCTCCCAAAAGTTGTCCTCTGATCTCTACACAACAGCTCATATGCATACACACACATGCAGGTACAAAATAATGAATACAAAAATATCTTAAAGGAGACCAATGAGACTTTCCCTTAGTACTAGATGGAATTTACAAGAGTGACTGTAGAAGGCAAGGGCAGGGGAGGAAGACAGGAGGGAAATACTACAAGAAAGAGCAGTGAACATCTGAAGATCCCAGTCTCTTTCCAGCCAAGATTCACACTGTTCATTTATCCAGACCTCATTGAGATATCTTTAGAGCAGGGCAGTGATGGCCCAGGCCTTTAATCCCAGCACTCAGGAGGCAGAGGCAGTAAGATCTCTTGAGTTTGAGGCCAGCCTGGTTGGTGTATAGAGTTCCGGGACAGCCAGTGTTTATGAAGAGAAACCCTGTCACCAAAAAAAAAAAAAAAAAAAAAAACATCTTTGGTCTTCAATTTCTGTAAAAGCTGCTTGCTTTCTTAGCCAATCAAATGTATAACTTTAAATATGTTTCCTTAACACTGATGCTCTGAGCTTACTGCCTTTCCCTGTTGATTTGCAAGATCTTTCTTCCTCAGCTACTCGGTTATTCCTTGTGTGTTTGTGATGGCTTCCACCACCTGACCAGTATTTAGCTGGACACACAGTGTCTCTCTTCTTCCCCTCACTCTTGCTTCTTTCTCCCTCCCCTTGTCTTTTCACAACTACTCAAGTGTTTTTCAGTCTGTTCTCAAGTTCTTCACTGGAAATAAAAGGTACTACTTTGTAAATGATGCAAGGACAATGAATTTGGCAAGTAGTGCATGTTTTATGAGTTTAGGTCACCTACTGTGTGACAGCATGTTGAAAGTTCAAATAGCAGTCTATGGGGCCTGTGGTAGTGGGTCAGTATTTATCTCTGGTATACAAATGGACTTTGTGATCCCATTCCACATCAGCCTAGACACATGGGGGAAGGCCTAGGCCCTGCTCCAAATGATGTGACAGACTTTGAAGATCCGCATGGAAGGCCTCACCCTCCTTGGGGAGCAGAAAGGGCGCGGGATGGGGGATGGGGGTCAGGCATGGGAGGAGGAAAGGGAATTGGGATTGACATAAAAACAAGCTTGCTTCAAATTTAAATTTAAAAAAATCTGTAAAACAAGAAAGTTAAAATAGCTTCTTCAGAGTAAGGTACCACTTTATTTGAAGTGGTGTGAGAGAGCTCTGTACATTTAATTTTTGTACAGTTCCTTCCCATACTCCTCTGCAAGAACAGCTGGAAACACTGCTAATGCTTTAGTGAGATACACTTCCTCATATACTGAAAATTATAGAGTGGGCAAGATTTTAATAAGTTTCCAGAGTGTTCTTGGGCAAATAGTTTGGTCATCAAGGTACAGAAGCCTAAGCTGTTCTGCACAGGATTGACCTGTACCTGTCAATGTCCTGTTGGGTGGGAGGAGACAAACGTGCACCTGCAGATCCCCTGACACAGGATGAAAACTGGTGTTACTAATGATGTCTCCTTATGTATACAGGTACAGTTATTTCCTAGGGATGCTATGACTTTTTAAAAATTTAGTTATATTTTCCCCCCTGGAATATCTGAGGGCAACCCTCCTTTAGAAGGCACATCTAAATCAGGAAAAATATTTTGCCTTTGGGTTCCCAGACACCTCAGAATTCCCAAAGCATCCAATATACATATTGTAGCTTTCCATGATTTCATAAATCTACGTTGTCAGGTCTTATTGTTCCCCTGGGAAAAGTATATGAATTTGCAGAGTTGGGAAAGGGTAGTAAGTATTTGATGTTGTGTCTTCCTAGCAACTACTTACACTCCATCTTTGGTTTTCTTCTGTCTTGGAGCCCACCCTTCATTCAATTATTTGTCATGATGTTTCACACCCGACTCCAGGAACAGATACAAACTGTTCTGTTTCATCTAATGTAAGTTTTCTGGAGGCATTCAATATGCCTACTCTTTTTTTTGTGGGGGAGGTGCGTTCAAGACAGGGTTTCTCTGTGTAACTGCCATGGCTGTCCTGGAACTGGCTTTGTAGACTAGGCTGTCCTCAAACAGAGATCTTCCTGTCTCTGCCTCCTGAGTGCTGGGATTA
Organism: Cricetiscus sungorus; assembly: GCA_030556225.1. Lineage (NCBI taxonomy): Eukaryota > Metazoa > Chordata > Mammalia > Rodentia > Cricetidae > Cricetiscus > Cricetiscus sungorus. The sequence goes on along the minus strand of JANBXA010000740.1, from coordinate 29,995,525 downwards.
AAGATGTGCACCAACACCATCATCCAGCTATGCCTACTTTTTTATACATATAAAGTATGCCCAAGAGGAAGCAGCACGTGTTTAATAAACTAATAAACTTTATAGACAGGCTATTTCTCCTTAGAATCAAAACTGAAGAGGGAACATTCCAGGGAGGCAAGGGCAGTATTTTTTCTTTTTAATTTAGCATGTGTGTGCCACACTCTACAGCAGCTGTGTGGAGATCAGAGGCCAACTAAGTCAGTTCTGTCATACACATGGGTTCTAGAGACAGAACTCAAGTCACTGAGCCTGGTGGCAAGCCATCTTGCTAGCTATGAGGACAGTACTTTTAGCACCTTGGTCTAATATCTTACTGGAATAGATATCTATAACATTAAAAGCAAACTGGGATTTAAATTGAAGTTTGCTTCAATTTTCAATCAACCTGCCTCTAGGACTGTGAAAGTTAGATCCTAACTGAATTTCAGCTGACATTTATACATGTGAACATTTGAGGCTTTAAACATTTTCCTTATTTATAAATAAGAAAAAATATGAAGGCATGGAAAATATGCCCAGAATAGATGATTGCTAAGGAATGTGGGTACTCCCCCATTCTGTGAGGCTGCTAGTCACTTCATAGAGCCTGCTATATCCACTCATCACAAACGTCCTCTGATGGGTTGGTAAGTTTTTTGTAAGGAGCCAGTTAGGAAATATGTCAGATATTGTGAGCCAAGAGACAAAGTTAAAGTGTGGAAACAAAAAGGTGTAGAAACAGAAGGGTTAAACATATAACAAATATCCCCCAGACTTCGACGATTACACTCTTGATACTTAGAAACATCCCCTCACCCCCACTCCCCCCAACTTCTGACATGGAGTGCTTTATACAAATATCCTGATCCTGACTTCCCATGGCTGGTTTCAGGAATGACAAATGGTGCTGTGGAAGTTTTTACTTAACAAAATAGTGATATGCCAGGCTCTTACCTGTCCAGATAATGTCTACACGACAAGGTCAAATAACTGTTACAAAAACTTTCCCATTTCCTTTCAAGGTGCTCCCCCCCCTTCTCCCAGAATTTGCCTGTTGTTTCTGCCTCTCACAGTATAAGCTCCTAAGTAACAATTTCAGATTAGCTCTGATCTGATGAGTATTTACACCCCCACACTTTTAGCTCATTGGTCCCAGTAAGACAATGGGAATGTTACATAAGAACAAATTTCCAGAAATTTATTCTGATGACATCCCTAGCATCCACATAAAGTGGAGCATGGCTACACGGGGTTGTAAAACCAATGCAGGTAAGCAAAGGCAGATCACAGAAGCATGTTGACCAGCCAACCTAGCTAAAATCCAGCTTCAGTTTCAGAGAGAGGCTCTGTTATGAGGGAATAATGGAGACAGCAATAAAGGGAGATACATGACATCTTCCTGTGGCCTCCACATGCGCACATATGAGTGAGTTCAACTTACTGTAATTCTAAGGAGAAGACTAAATTCTTGGCAGGGATGTGGGAGTAGAGCGAATGGCATTTCACTTACCTGGAGTTCAAAGTTGTATTCCCTGTATCATCAAATCAGCAGCAACCACTCATCTGTTAACACAGAGTTTTAATGAGGTTTTATGTATTTCATCTTTTAAAAATGTCTTTTCATACAGATAGACACTGCCAAGTGCTGATAAGAATCTCCAAGCATATGGTTTAATTGAGTATATTCATTGCTTGGAAGGCTCTCAGACAATACTATTAAACTCCCTCTCTTGATATTTGCCTTCCAGCCTGTCATTACATTGCAGATTAATTGCTTTCAATTGACATTTAGGTGGAAGCTCCTCAATTGCACAGTTAAATAACTTTTGAAATATGAAAAAAAATTGCACTTTCATCTGATTCCATAAGATGCTGTTAGCTTTTAGTTGGAGCACAGAAAATAGATCTACTGAAAATCAGTATGGCTATAGAGGCTATGGCTTGTTCTGATGGCATAAGAAGTGTCTGAACAGTTTGAGGCTATGATCAGTGTAGTCTGTTAGCTGTTGGTTTTGTTTGTTTTTATTTTGATGTTTATATATGTGTGCTTGTGTGCAGTTACACACTTCATGTGCATGCAGGCACCGGCACAGACCAGAAGAGTGTGTCAGATAGCCTGGAACCAGAGTTAGAGGCAGTTGTGAGCTGCCCCATTTGGGTGCTGGGAAGCAAACTTGGGACCTAGAGCCATCTCTCCAGCCCCTAAGACTGATAGCTGGTGTTGAGAAAATGGGATGGTCTTCTCAGTTTGGTATGAAAATGCTTCACTGCTTAGCTTGAGCTTAGAGACAGAGTCACAGCTTCAAGACAGTGCTGCAGGTAGTTTCCCCACCACTTGAAACGTACAAAGCGTCCTAGCTAGAGGGCTGGTAAAATTGGCTGAGGGCTGTATTTAGCCTTTAGGGTTTGTTTAGCAGAGAATGTTAGGAATTCTCTGCTAAACTTCCCAAAGGCACAAAACTATTCAGTGGTAGAACAGGGGTTGAAATTTGAGCAGGCAGCCTAACCTCTAAGCTAATTCCCTTGATGTCTGTGTGATGGGTTTTATTGTCCCAGAGTAGCCAGCCACCAAATCACCATGGGGGTTTCTCTCCTAACATTCTCCTTTCTTAAAAAGATGAATTATATGGTATTTACTACTTGTTAAAGAGGATGCAAGTACTGGCCAGTTTTGTGTCAATTTGACACAATCTAGTGTCATCAGAGAGAAAGGAACAGCAGAAATGCCTTCGTGAGATTCAGCTGTAAGGCATTTTCTCAATTAGTGATCAATAGGGAAGGGCCCAGCACACTGTGGGTGGGGTCATTCCTGGGCTGGTGGCCCTGGGTTCTATCAGAAGACACACTGAGCATGTCAGGGGAAGTAAGCACCCTCCAGGACTTCTGTATCATCTCCTACCTCCAGGATCCTACCCTGTTTGAGTTCCTATCATGACTCTCTTCAATAGTGAACAGCAATATGGAAGTTAAGCCAAAAAAAAAATTTTTCTCCCCAACTTGATTTTTGTACATGGTGTTTCCTTGCAGCAATAGAAAACCTAAGACATTGAGTAAGATGCAACCAGAGTCCAAGTACTCCCTTTATCTGTCAGTTTTAAGAAAATGCTTTAAATCCCCCCTTTATCTTGTTGTGATAACCAGCACACATCACCTCCAGATACATGTAGCCACTGTGTGAGATTGTTTTGCATTCCCATGCTTTATTATTTTTAACTTACTTTCGCTCTATGCCTATCTCAAGTATAATATAAACTGTTTCATCTGTTTTAGAACAATATAATTGATGTTATTCTGCATGCAATCTGTGAATAGCTTATTTTCATGACTCCAGTTTGCCAGCACACATTTAAAACCAAAGCTACATTTGAATGCCTTTTGATAGAACATGAATTTTCACTTTCCATTTCCCCACAGCTATCACACATTTCAGTTACCTGCTTGACCTTTCAAGTCATTTGAGCTTGCATCCCTTCATTTGCCATCCATGTAGATATTCAAATACTTCTGAACATTTCTTTGGTCATGGGAATCTCCACAGTGTTACAATAAAAGTTTTCTTACATATGATTAAGACCTGGACATGAAACTTTTTCATATAACCTTATCTACATATCTGTATTGGCAAAAGCTAATCTATGGTTGCTTGAGGGTAGAGTTAGTGTGGGAAAGGACCCAAAAGAAGTTTATAAAGAGCAATGAGAACATCCTACATTGGACTGTGATGATCATGACATGAACATATGCCACAGTTGAAACACATTTATCAAACCAGAATTTTTGAATAAATGCCTTTATTATAAACAAGTTACATTTAAATAAAGTTAGAAGGTAGACATCATTTTACCTCGTGGATATGGAATCTTAGCCAGATAAACCCAACAAATGAGATCCCTCAGCTTTTCAAGCCCTGGTGCCAAGCAGATGAAGCAAACATCTATACAGCATGCCTGTACTTTCAGAGCTCCCTGGGCATTTCAAATTACCATTTTGCCTTTCGCATCAGATTCTTGTTCGGCATTAAAGTGTTTCAATGAATCTAATCATATATGAAGCCTGAGGATTACATCCTAGAACATAGTGTCCAGATATGTTATGCCATAAACTCTTTTAGGTTATCCCATAATTCAGCATCTTTTAGGACGTACTCCTTTCACATCTTCTGCTGTTCTTTCAACTCACACACAGGCCCTCTGTGGCCAAAGTCAAGAGTTGGCAACCATAGGCAACAACTTAAATCTTTTCTAATAAACTCCTCTCTTCCTCTCTGGTAACTGTATGACTAAGCACAGTGAAAATTCTTTTTGTGAGTTATCTAATCAGATCTGCTCTGTAACAATATTTCACATATCAATTATTATCCACAGTCCACTCTGCTATGGGCCAAGTGGAAGATGCTGCTTTCACACCTCACACATGCTTTCAAGATTGTTTTTGTGTAGTTTATTCTGGAAAATCTGCCAAATTAGAACATACTAGCAATTTTGAAAAGAATCCAGTATGTTGATGTGGGAAGACGGTGCATATAAATTCTTTAATTATCTCTCCTTTGGCTTAATTTTAGCTTTGTGGAGTGAGAACAGATCTGCATTTGCTCCGCTGCCATCAAATATTATGGCAGCTCCAACTTGGCTCTTTTCTCGGACCAAGCTCAGAGCAATACAACAGGACTGTGATGTGGACACAGTTTCTCTGCTAAAGCCATCCATTTTAATAAAGTAAAGGTCTAACCCACTGAGCCTGGTTGAATACAGTTGTTGCATTGATCTCTTCTGGCGCTACAGCTTCTGAGTTCATTTCCTTAATCACATTTTCCATAAGGGTAAAAGCATGAAGCCGCTATCTTCCAGTGTGCATGCATTCTAATTTCAGAATTTAATCAAATGGAACTGGCTTCCTGACAGAGTAAACAGAGCAAAATACTGTATCCAGACCAGCTGCCAAGCTAGCAGCCTGGATTTATTTTCCCTTGCTTTGCAAAATGCATCTTGAATTTTCGAAAACATAGTCCAGGTTTTAAAAATTTAGCACTTTTGGATCAAGACAAGTCACCTCTAATATTCTACCATAAATACATTCGTTAAATTGCAAAAGTCAGGTAGCCAAGCTAATCCTTTCCCACACACGCATGGCTGCAGAAGAAAACATACTCCTTTTTCCCCTATTGATCACAGCAGTTGTATATATAGACCCTAGCTATTTGGGCTAATCTAATCCCCAGAAGGGCAAACATTAAACCAACAAACCAAGAGGGAACAGATAAAATTTCTAGGCAAGATGTACATAATACCATGAACACAAAATTTGGTGACTAATTTCAGGGTGTCTGAACATCACAAAAAGGCATCTATCCCAAACATGGAACCTCCATCCTCCCCCAGCATCATAGTCAATCATTTGTTTGAATGAACTGAAGGAATTATGACCATTTGTTTTTGCTTTATAGGTCATTTGATAAAACTTGGTCTTTCCACAAGAATTCTGAAGTTACAGAATTGTTGCTGTTTATGTTTTTGAGACCAGGAACTGTAGAGATTTGAATAAGAAATGGCCCTCATAGGTGTGGATACTTGAACACTTGATTCCAAGTTGACAGCTCTGTTTGGGGAGGTTTAGGAGGTGTGGACTTGGAGGAAGGACAGGTCACTGGAGGTAGATTTTGTGATTCTGCAGCCCTGCTCTAGTTCCAGTTGTCTCTCTCTGCTTCATGCCTAGGGTTGAAGATATGATCTTTCAGCTTCCTGCTCCTGCCATTTACTGTCATGCCTCCCTCCTATGTTGGAGTTCTATCAACCTGAAACCATAAGCCCAAATAAACTCACTCTTCCATAAGTTGATTTTGGTCATGGTGTTTTATTACAGCAACAGAAAAATAATTGATGCAGACCCTTGTCAACCTCATTGTATAGCCTTTGAACTTCTAATATACTCCTGCTTCCACCTCCAAAGTGCTGTTATTACAGGTGGGTACCACCACAACCCATGTGGTGTAGTACTGGGGATCAAGCACATGACTTTGTGCAAACTAGGTGAGCACTATACCAAACTATGTCTGCAGCCACTGAAGATGTAGTTCAAGGACTGACAGATTGTAGCTCTCTTCTTATATGGTATCCCTTCTTTTGGCATTATACATTCCTTACTCAAATGAAACATAACTTAGAGACTCAACTTAGTGTCAAGTATTGGACTGCCAGAAAACACATAGTTTATCTTAAAGATAATACCTGAAAAAATCCAAGAACATTCTGATTTAAGAGTTTAAATTGGCCGGGCATTGGTGGCACACGCCTTCTTTAATTCCAGCACTTGGGAGGCAGAGGCAGGTGAATGTGAGTTTGAGACCAGCCTGGTCTACAGAGCTCGTTCTAGGACTGCCTTGAAAGCCACAGAGAGACCATGTCTAAAAAAAAAAAAAAAAAAAAAACAAAAAAAAAACCAAAAAACCAAAAACAAAAAACAAAAAACAAAACAACAACAACAAAAGAGTTCAGATTGGTTACTGAGACCTTTTATTTACACAATTACATGCTTCTATTTATACAAAGTAGCAAAGTCTGAATTCAAGTACCTAAACCCAACTTTTTAATATCGTGTGTGTGTGCGCCTGTGTGTGTGTGTGTGTGTGTGTGTGTGTGTGTGTGTGTGTGTGTGCATGCACATGAAAGAGCACATGTGTGAAGATCAGAAAACAACATTCTGGAGTATGTCATGTCCTTCTATTGTGTGATATAGTATCGAAGTCAAGTTATAAGGTTTGTGTGGCAAACACCTTTTGTTTTTAAATTTAAAAAGTAAACCAGTAAGTCATTCTGTTCGATTCTTTACCATAATATTTTTTCTTTTCTTTTTTTCCCCACAGAGCCACAAAAGCAACATGTGAGCACAGCAGTTATAATGGATTGAAAATAGGCTATCACCATCTTCATTTGAAGAGATCCCTTTAAGAGTTCAGGATCTCCCTACATGAGAGCCAAGAACTGGAGAACAGCACCAACCTCCTATATGATGCTTGTTGTGGGATAACCCTTCTGCACACTATAAATATGTATCACTCTCATTGGCTAATAAAAACACTGATTGACCTATAGCAAGGCAGAAAAAGACTAGGGAGGAAAGCCAATCTGAAAATGCTGATGAGAAGAAGGGTGGGAATCAGAGAGAAGGACAGGTAAAACCATGAGCCATAAGGCAAAATATAGATCAATAGAAATGGATTAATTTAAATGTAAGAGCTAGTTAATAATAAGCCTGAGCTATTGGCCAGCATTTGTAATTAATATAAGCCTCTGAGTAATTATTTAAGAACTGATGGGTGGGAGAGAAATGTGTGTCTGGTTACAGATGCTCTTCTCTCCTTTGTCTTCCCTACTTTCTGAAACCCTTTGACTGTCTTAGTGGCATTGGGGGCTTTGGGAGCCTCAGCGTGTCACACAGTATACCCTCTTGTTCAATCAGCTATACTTGCAAATGACTTGCAAGTGTTCATTGCAGTGGCCATTAGTCTGGTTCAAGGCCTCTGGTTTCTAGGACACCATCATCACTGGACCCTCACCAAAATTCCTCTTGGATATCCCACAGCCTCCCTGAGTCATGGAGTTCCTCTGGGTATAATTCTGAAGGATCAGTTCCTTCACATGCTCCAGTGGTAAAGGGCACACGAGCCAGTCAAAGAGAGAAAGTCAGGAGGGTGAGTCCTGAGTTTATAAAAAAGGGTGATTGGTTGCCAAGATTGAACCAGATGAGGTCACTGCATGAATGGCTCGTGTTCACTAGGGCACTTAGGTGCATGGTAGGTTGACCTTTAAAACCAATGGCTGGCTGTTTTCTCACCCTGTGATTTTTTGCTTTAAATGATGCTTGCTATAGGGCAATAAACAAGTTCCTGCTTGACTGGACTCCCCACTGGGTCTGATTGTCTCCAGGATTCTGGGAGGCTGGGGAATGGGCGGGCGAGTAGTGTATTTACCCTTCCTTGGACCCAGCTCTGCTTTCCTGTGGTTGGGCTAAGACCCTGCACAATAGGTCCTAGATGGAGTAGATGTTAGGATGAGCCAACATGTGGTAGCTGAGCTGATCAGTCTGGGCTGGTGGGGCTGCCCACCTCATGTGAGGGGCAGAGACAGCTCTTCTACGCTCATGCCAACAGGGCTATTTCTCCCATGCATGGTGTGTAGGGGGGCCATGTCTCCCGAGTGTGGGGAGCCAGTTCTACCATGCCAAAGACACTGGGGCCAGCTCTCCTGTGAGGGTCAGGGCCAACTCTCTTGCTGCAGTGTCCAGTGAGGGGTCAGGTCAGCTTTCTCAGGACCAGCAAAGGGTGGGGCCACTCAGCATGATTTTATTCACTCAAGGTTCCTGTGGTGCTATGGTCACACTAATTAGCATTTATTATATCTTTTAATTTTTATGAACAGCCTTGAGAAAGACGTTTGCCTTACTCTATTTCCCACTACTGCAACAGAACACCCAAGACTGGGAAATTTATGAAGAACTATACATTTATTTATTCATTTATTTACCACAGTCATGAAATCCAGCATCAAGATCCTGCAGTTGGTGTGGGCTTTCCTGATATGTCATGACACAGGGAGGTATCACAACATGGCTAGAGGGCAAGTGTGTAAACTCGGGTTTGTCTTCATATATGATATCACAGGTCCCACACTCATGACTTCATCTAGACCTCTCCAAACAGCAACATCATATGAATGTGGTAGTTTGCTTCCCAGCACTTGAACTTTTGGAGGGCACATGTACTGTCTGTATCTCCATCTGAGAGAGCAGGAAACCAAGTCATGAAGTATTTAACCTATATTGCTCAGCTATGGAGTGCCATACTGGGATCCATATCCATATCTACTTCTTACAGGGCTTGTTTCAAGCTCCACCCTGTCCCAACCTCTTTAGGACACTTACCTGCACCAAGCAGCCTTTGCAATTACTGTGGTCCTTTAGTATGTTCTTATCTTGATATAGAACAATAGGGAAGCATGAGTCAGAAATTCAGTTTATCTCTTCCTATCCAGAGGCCATCAAGATGGCTCTGATTGCAAAGCATTTGCAAGCCTGACTACCTTAGTTTGATCTCAGGGACCCACACTGTAAAGAGAACCAACACCTCTATAGATGTGCCATGGTGTGTATATACCCACATACATGCACACACAAAATAAATGTTCTTTGTTTTGGTTTGTTTTGGTTTTTGGTTTTTTGAGATAGGGTTTCCCAGATAGCCATGGCTGTCCTGGGATTCATTCGGTAGACTAGACTGCCCTTGCACTCACAAGGATCCATCTGCCTCTGCCTCCCAAGTGCTGGGATTAAAGGCGTGAGCCACCATTGCCCAGCATGTAATTTGTTTGTTTGTTTGTTTTAAAGATCTTCCTTTCCCTTCTAAGAAGTGAAAGGCACTCACCTCAAAGAAAGGTCAAGCAGACATAAATAAGAGGTGTAGTAGCTTTCTGCGATAAAACAGCATGATCCAGGCAACTTAAAGACATTTATTTTGCTTTACCGTTCCAGAGGAATTCAAGTCCAACATAGTAGGGAGGCTTGGCGACAAGCAGCAGGCATGGCAGCAGGTGACCACATTGCAAGCACAAAGTGAAGGGAGGCAACAGAAGGCTTCACGTTCTCAAAGCAAGGCCGCACCTCCCCATAACCTCCTCTAAACAATGCCACCAACTGGGGACCAAGTGTTCAAACGCTTGAGTCTATGGGGGATGCTCTCATTCAAAACACTCCAGGAGGACAAGCTGGACTCCAGGAGAGAATGTAAATAAAGCCCAGAAGCTGGCACAAGCACAGCACGCAGAAAGTTGAAGAGACAGATGCAAGTACAGTAGCACATATGTGTACCCTCAGCCACTTGGGAGTTGGAGGCAGGAAGATCACTTGAGCTCAAAGTCAACAGCATAACAAGACCCATCTTGGCAGAAAAAGAGAAGCAGAAATTAGACAAAATGAAAAGGACTGTATTTCTGAAACTGCTCTGAGACTGGCCTTGCCTTGTGTGATTGCGTAAACCCATGAGCTACAAGACAATTGGTGTCGGGAGAATGTCTGCCCCCGCTTGATTGGCAGGCACTGAGAGCAAGAAACGGTCATTCCTCCCTCTGTCCATTTTTTTTTTTTTAAGTTATGCATACAATGTTCTTGCATGCCAGAAGAGGGCATCAGATCTCATTAAAGATTGTTGTGAGCCATCAAGTGGTTTCTGGGAACTGAACTCAGAACCTGTGGAAGAACAGCCAGTGCTCTTCACCTCTGAGCCATCTCTCTGGACCCCTGCTCATGTCCTTTTGCAGCCTCACATTGCAGCTACAGCTCCGAAGGATACTGTCTTTTTCCCTGCTCAATGATAACAGGAAATCTTGATGACAATAAAATGAGAACAGACATCTTAGGTTTCTTAGGTGAAGTTGCATCCAATGAAGGAAAAAGGACTCTTGGCTGTGTTCTTCCTCAGCTCTGGTGACCGAGTACAGTAAAATGGAAAGATCATATTTAGATACAACAGTGAAACAGACATGAATTCTTATCCTAGTCTGTCATTTTAGGGGAGGACTCTGTGTGAACCTACCAGGGGTTCAAAGAACTCATCATGAGTGGTCGGCTTAGACACTAATGAAAACAGAGTCAGGCCTCTCATCCAGGGCTCTGTGCTTCTTGAGACAGAGCATTCTTGGGGCTGCAGAGGTGGCTTAGTGGGTTAAGGGCATTGGCTGCTCTTGAAGACCACTGGAGCTCAGTTTCTAATAGCCATACCAGGCAGCTCACAACTCCAGCTCTGTGGGATTCTCCTCTCTCCCTGTTTTCCATGGGTACATGGGCATCTATGCTTACACACACACACACACACACACACACACACACACACACACACACACACACACGATAAAAGTCAGTGTGGTGGTACACAGCTTGAATTCCAGAACTTGAGAAGCAGAGGTAGGAGGAACTCTGTGAACAAAAGATAAACCTAGTGTATTCTACATATTTAGTTCCAGGCCAGCCAAAGCTACATAGTGAGACACTGTCTCAAAAAAAAATTTTTTAAATAAATCTTGAAAGAAGGAAAGGAATAATAAAAAGAAAGGAGGGAGAAAGGGAAGAAAGAAGAAAGAAAATAAGAAAGGAAGAAAGAATATATTTCTAAGAAATATAAAGGAATGATTTAAAATTTTGAGAGTTATTGCAAGGTCTTGACAGTCCATGAGGGACCATAGACTTTATTGAGTGTGGCTTTAGCAGTTCTGGGATCAGAGGCAGGGGCCTGGGGCAGCACCCACACACTGCTCACTTCTGCCCCTGTGTGCCCAGAGAGCTGGTCAATTCCTTCTCAAACATCTGCTTGCTGTCAAGTTAGGAACTACACCTGCTTTTCACTTTCTTGGTTGTTGAGGGGATTCTGGACAGACTGTAATGAGGAACTGGGAGATTCTCAAGACAGCTACTCTTTAATTGCTTGGGTTGTGTCTGGGTAGGCTCAGGTGTGAGGGCTGATGACTGCCTAGGGCATTGTCAAGGTTCCTGCTCTGAAGCGAAGAGCAGGCCCCAGGCATGGTGGAAACAGCCTCGGCTGCTCCACAGTGCAGTCTATGGAAGTGTTAGCTACTCTCTCATTAGCCTGTTACAGTGTGAACAGAAAATCCGAGTGTAGCCACGTAGGTTTTGTGGTCATTACCTCCCAAGACTTCCCCAAAAGGAGAAGAGATGTTAGTTGGAAGACAGGGTTGATATCAAACACCCAGAGGGCAATATGTGTTTGCTACTTTTATTGAGTTTACTCTCAGTAATAAATTAATAGCAGGCTTTTTATTTTTTTCACAGTTGTTGCTTCCATTGGTGACTCTCAATTATGTAGCAGCCATGACATTTTCGTAAAAACACTTTACAAGTTCTAAAGAAGTGGCACATACTCAATATTTCTTTCCTTTTGACATTTCTGTGAGATACTCTCAAGTAGGAAAAGTGAAAATTCCAAGACTCCAAAACAGAAAAGCTCAGGCAAAATATTTTACTTTATTTTTGGTGAATTGGCAAGCTTCTCTTCTTCCCTCAATTATCGTAGGACTTTCGAGTTCCTTTCCATCTTCTTTCTTCTTCTTCCCCATCCTCCTCTTCTCTTTTTCTCTCTTCTTTGTTGTCACTCCATTCATCCATCTATCCATATATCCCATCCATGAGATCTTGTGCATCCAGGCTATAACTTTCAATTACAGTCCAAGATGACCTTGACCTTCTGATCCAAAGCCTCTGTGTTGGTGTTACAGAGCACCATGTGTTGGGATTAAGATCACCATGTATGGGGATTACAGATCACTATGTATTGAAGTTACATATTACCATGTTGAGGTTGCAGGTCACCATGTGTAAAGGGTACAGGTCACCATGCCCAGCTTTTGAGGTGCTAGAGATCAAACGCAGGACCTTGTGTGTGCTCAGCAGACACTTTACCACCTGAGCTACATGCCCAGCAACTCCATATAATCACAAGTAAGTCTCTCATGTGAATTGTAATTGATATGTGGTGTCTGGGATCTTAAATGTCCTCCCAGAGCATACATGTGTTGAAGACTTTGTCAGCAGTTGGTGGTACTATCAGGAAATGTTTGGGAGCATTAGGAGGTGAGGCCCAGTGGACTGAGTAGGTCATGGAGAACACCTCCTTGAAGGGTATATATATTGGGGCACAAGTCCTTATTTTCTCTATTTCCTGGCAGTCATAAGGTGAGTGGTTTTGTTCTTCATTTACTCCCTGCCATGCTTTTCCGTCTCACCACCAGCTTGAGGACAATGGAGCCAAGAAACAATGAACCCACTAGCATAACTAGACAAAACAAAATCACTATTCTTTATAAGTTGGCTATCTTAGGTATTCTGTCAAGCAAAAGAAACCTGACCATCACACATTAGAAAAGGAAGAGCATATGACTCCTCTTGGTCTGATGCTGAAATGGTGATAGAACACATTGCCACTACCATACTGCATGGGGAAGATACACAGAATCAGGTTGAGATAGAGATAAAGGCTTCCCTAGTGTTCTCTTGCCTGTCTTCTCTGCCACATTGAGTGGCCACCCTACTACCTCCATGGCTTCTATTACTTTGGAATTCTTTATTTTCATCTGTATGGAGAATAAGTATTCAATGAACGTAGAAGGAGATCCAAACTTAAGCAATTGTATTTTAGTTTCTTCTACACTGGCACACACAGCTGCAACTCCTTCAAGAGATCAAGGACTTCATGTGATGTGACTCAGATGTTTCCCAGCAAACCCAGACTGTGGACTCAAGAACAGGAGGATCCTTGAGATTCCAGTTTAAATCTGTCCACTCTTGGCTAATATTCCATGAGAGTATTTGCAGTTCTGTATAAAAATCCCAGTTCCAAGCCTTCCTGTGAGGCTGGAGGGCTGTTGTCTGATGTAGGTTTGTATTTCAGGGCGGCTGTTGTTCTGCCTGAACTCCCCCTGTGCATCTACTCCCTCTACAGTTATTCCCAGACCTTTGTCCTTTCCATCAAATTCCTTTCCCAAATTTTGAGTAAGTAGGTACCTCCCTAGTGGGTGTAACCAACATGTTATGGTTTGGATCTTAAATGTCCCCCCGCCAAAACACATACTTGGATCATACTTGGCTCCCAAATAGTAGCAGACCATATCTATGCCCATGAAAATCAACCTGGCTGCCAGTGCTCACGGTCTTGTATATCCTGCCAGGGGTTAGGTTACAGAAATCCCTTCCCTGTTACTCATCAGTATGGGATTCTCCCAGCAGGAGTGGTTGAGCCTCAATGTGACATTAAGCCTAGTACTGTGTCTGTTAGCTCTAAACACTTCTCAGACTATGTGCCTGGCCTTAAGTTGACTGAGCCTCAGTAAGAACATGACCTGTACAGACATGTACATGTGATGATCCAAGGCACAAGCACCCATTCCTCATGACCTCTCACCTTATGTTGAAATTTCCAGGCCCTACCTTATCTATAGGCTGGCTGCCTTCACTCTCTTCCACTATCTTGTCTATAGGTTGGCTTACTTCCAGTGTTCTTCACTCTCAGTATTTCTCAATTCAGAGTGTGTCAATCCCTAAATACAGGGATGATTAAATTCTTTCAGGAACAACCTTGTCTAATAGAGCATAAGGCATGGGGTGAGGTTACAAACCCTTACTTAAATCCCTATCAGTATTTCAGCTATGGCCTGTCACCTCATCCATGCTCAGGTTCTCTGGGTGCTACTCAGCTTGATGTGTCCTTTCACTTTTAAATGTTACAGATACATGGTCTCAGCAGTGTTATTTGGGAGTTCTGTCTTCACACTGATAAAGGAAGTATTTGTGCACAATCTGCCTGGCCTTGGAAATCACCAAAGCACAAACACCTGTCTTTATGGAAAATATGGGTTCTTGTGTCAGTCCCCCAGAAGGCCACCCAAACACAACCTTTCATTCAAGCCAATCTCACTAGGCTCACTGCAAGATGGAGAGCAACTGTCTCAGCAGTTTTAGCATTACATCAGAACGAGAAACCACCAGCGGATAGTTTTAGAATAGGGTCAGGGCTAGGTGATTCAAGGCAAATGCTACAAGACACAGGAACAGAACTTGTAGCATGAAAGTTGCAGAGAGATGATGAGCCAAAGCAAAGAGGCTCAATGTGAGTACTGACTAGCAAGTCACAGTCTCAGTAACTTACCAAGCTAGTGAAGCTGGGTAACAAAATTAGTTTTCAGAAATGAGCCTCCTTGAGAACAAACACTCCAGCCCCTTTCTCCTGTTCTAAGATGGTCAACGCATTGCATCGCAAGTGTCACTGCAGGTCCTCCTTCCTCCTGTAGGTTTTACATATTGTGTGCTTGTCTCATTTCTTGGCTAAAGACAAAGCTTCTTCAAGTCAGGACACATGTCTTAAAACCTTCTGACTAGACAGTACCCAGCTCATACAAACACTTTATCTCAATAAAACTCACCTCCTCTCCAAGTCTTTGGTGACACAAGATGTTCAGGCCCATGAGATGGTTCTGCAGGCAAAGATACTTGCTGCTAAGCCTAATGACCTGAAGTCAGTCCCTAGGGTCCCCAGGGATCACCCATATGGTAGAAGGAGAAAATAGATTCCTAAATGCTGACCTCCAAACACACATTCTCTCTGTCTCTGTCCTCTCTCTCTCTCTCTCTCTCTCTCTCTCTCTCTCTCTCTCTCTCTCTCTCTCTCTCACACACACACACACACACACACACACACACATACACAATGTAAGAAAAATAAATAAGTGAAAGTGTGACTTTTATAATGCCGTTTAGATGCATACTATCTTGTGGCAAGACGGTGCTCTCTTTATTCATGTCCTTACATCTCTCAGAAGAGAAAGCATTTCTTGCTAAAACAAAATGAATTTTTGTAAAAGTTTTGGTAGCACCTTTTGTACTTCGAAAAACATTTGTCTAATGCAATGATTCATTGAAATTAGTTTATCCCATGAGAAGCCATTGATATTAACAAGAGCAAAAATAGGTTCCATCTCTGAACCCAAAGGAACTTTGGCAATTTGGAGACACCAAGCCTAAAGGCTACCCTTGTAAGTGGAGCTGGGTCTTGGGGGTGGACAAAATCAGGGATCTTGTAGGGATGGGGATTGAGGAAGCTTGGAGACAGAAAGGACACCATCATGCTGATGGCAGACTATGACACGAATAATAAAAGCCTGGAGGCAGATATTGGGGTTAAAGCTGAAGTCCAGAGAAGCAAAGCAACCAACTACTACAGAGTTCTCACCTCTACCAATTCTCAGACTGCAGGGGCAATCATGTCCTCTGAATCTCCAAACTACCCTGCTTCTCAGACTGTCTAGACTGCAATGCATTCCTATCTCCTGCCTTACATTCTTCTCTCCACCCAGACATATCTCTCCTAGTGCTGGGATTAAAGGCTAAAGACGTGAACTCTGTTTCTCTTTTTGACTGATTCAACTTCACATGGCCTGGGGTGGCCTTGAACTCACAGAGATCCATCTTCCTCTGTCTCTAGAGTGCTGGAATTAAAGGTGTATACCACCGTCGCCTGGCCTCTGTGGCTGTGGCTAGCTTAGTATTCCAATCTTCAGGCAAGCTTTATTGTACCAAAAACAATATGTCACCACAGAATACTGACTGGCTACCCTAAAGGGAAAGGGGGAGTGTCTTGCTTCACCTCTGAGCTTCATACACTCAGCTTGTGAACCTGACTGTTTCGGATGTTAGCTCCACGAGGGTGAGCCAGGGCTATGGCTTGCTAGTGCCCACTGTGATGACATTACTTCACAAGGAGAAGATTAGAATAGGATTGATTATGGGGCTGACTTCCTTTACAGGGAGAGAATCAGCTTTCATGTCAACTACACCACAATTGGGCACATTGTTTAGCTGTCCAAAATTTTGCAGAAGTGACTGTCCCCCACTGTGTCTCTCTCCATGGTCTGATTTTGGCAGTCGTAGATATTAGCCACCCTGTAATCCCCTCTTATCTCTTTCATTAGGTGTCTCCTCCAAATGTCTTTTCAGTCTCTGATTTCATGCATCACTTTTAACAGATCCTGGTCTCAAGTCCAGTTTTCCCTCAGGCAGTTTTCCTTAATTGGTGATTTGGCAGCATTGAGTTTTGTCTTCTAACCTGTCAGTTTCCTTCATTTGGAGCAAATTCTGTCAAACGAATGAGTGCCCACAGCACAATTACCAAGCACGAAAACGAAAGTGCAAATATAAATTATCTTACCAGAGCAGTGCCTAATGTATGTATGTATGTGTGTGTATATATATATATATATATATATATAAAAAAGAAAGAGACAAGGATGTGAGATTGACGAGAGACCAGAGTGTTTCATTTTTTCATTCTGTTTTATTGCTACAATATCCCATTGATGGCCTCCAGCTCTCACGGCAGCAGCTCCCTGCAATGACACTAATGAAGAAACGTTGCTTTCTGTTCATTCTTTAACCATTCTTTAATTCTTTCTTTAATGGCAATATGGCGCTTTCCCTCCTCTTCATGCTGTTATGAACAGGCAAGTCTCTAGGGCACCTCTGATTCATACAGCACTCATCTCCCTTTGGGATCTCTCTGATTGGATGGTAAATACACTTCCTGTCAATAAATTCAGCGTTCCAGATATTTCAAATTATGAACAGAGACAAGGATTATTCTTCCAGCTGGAGGAAAGGAAGACCCAAGGGGAAGACTGATCACT
Source organism: Cricetiscus sungorus (assembly GCA_030556225.1). Lineage (NCBI taxonomy): Eukaryota > Metazoa > Chordata > Mammalia > Rodentia > Cricetidae > Cricetiscus > Cricetiscus sungorus. Next base: position 29,978,273 of record JANBXA010000740.1, on the reverse strand, counting down.
TTATTATTTGTTGTGCTTCTCTGCTCTGTGGACTCCACTCATTCCTTTTTAATTATTTCCCAGTCATTTTCTTCAGTCTGCTTTTGATTAAGGCTCCCACAGTCATGGCCATTTTCTTATGTCATTTACACATGTCTGGCTTTTAAATAGTGTCTAGGCTTAGCACAAAGTTGGTCTGCCTCTTGCCAGAATGTCCACTCTGGCTGCATTTCCTGTGGCTCATTTAGTTTCTTGTTTGGTCTCTTTTTCAGATCCCTTCTGTTGGCCCAGAAGTATAGAATCTGGACCTCAGAGATTCCAAAATAAATACCACTAAGATTAAGCTGCCAGAACCATCAAGGTATGTGTTCATGATGTTCACAGTTCAGTCTGAACATCTTCTCCCCGTCCTGAAACAAGGTTCTGGGTTAGGTTCAAGCTAACTGGGGCATAACCTTAAACAGATTGGCATTGCCAAGATCCAAGGACAAGGGGGATCTCTCTTCTGGACTAGGGAACAAACTGGCTCTCTGCCTACTTTGTGAGCATTATATTTTCAGAGGATAATGGACAGATTTTTATGTTCCTGCACATAAATGAATCTCCACCACACAAAAACATCACATTAAAGAGAGAGATATTTCCACTGAAGCATCTCAAATGACATGAAAAACTGGTAAGTAGATTAAGACACTTCTTTTTTATTGTGGGGAAAGAGAAGCTGATAAATATTTTTAAATAATAATTTTTCACATACAACTGAAATTGTTGAGTATGAATGCCTAGCAGATGCTAGCTGACATTATCATTGTAATTACCAATGCCATTGTTAGTAATTCAAACCAACAAGTATTTATTGAGGTATTGTTATAAATGATGGAAGGAAAATAAATGGCATAGCCCTTGAATTAGGCAGAGCAACAGTGGCAGAAATAAACATACAGATGACTTTGTAAGGCAAGGTGGGACAGCCCAGGGTCTAATTAGGCAACCCAAAGGGTGCAAATAATTCTGACTTGGGCACTAATAAAAAATTGCCATTAAAAATTCTATTTTTCTCCTTGCTATGACCAATACTTGGTGAGAAGTAACTGAGGGAAAGCTGGGCTCCTTTTGGCTCATAGCCCATTATGGTGGGAAAGGTGTGGCTGTGGGAGCATGAAGCAGTTTTTCACATTCCAGCTGTGAACAGAAAGAAAACAGAGACAAATGCTTCAGTTCAGCTCACTCTTTCCCTTTTCTCTCTTCAAACCTAGTGTAGAATCACAGCCCATGGATTGACCATTCATGGTGACCTTCTCCCCTCAGTTAAATCTTTCTGGAGACTATCACAAACACACCCAGAAGCCTGTCTCCTATATGATTCTAAATCCAAGCAAGTTGACATTGCAGATTATGTGACAAGATATTGAAGGGACCAGACCCTCACTTAGCCCCCTGCTTTAGCAGCTGTGACAGGCTGCAGAAAAGACCCAGCAAATGTGTTGAGCTTCCTGACCTTGCCCATCCTCCCAGTCACTAGGAGGTCAGATACCCTCTATGTGTTAAGGAACTAATTAGAAGTTAGCTGGCAGGCTCTGGATGTGATTTATGGTGCTTTGTGGTGACATGTAGAGTATACCCACTGCCTTGGAAGGGCCATAGCAACCAGTTGACCAATCAACACAGGACAAGTCACTCCAGCCCAGAAGTGCACCAATCCTGAGACTGTTGAATACCCCTAGACACTCCTCTTACACACTCCAATAAATCCCCAGCCTCGCTGCCTCTTTTGGGCCTTCTCACTCCACCTGCTGTGATGAAGGGATGAAGGGCCCAAGTTAAGATAGTTAACTCGTTAAACAATAAAAGACTCTTTGCTTTTTTCACCGGAATGGGTCTCTTGAGTTGAGAATTTGGGCACAACAATACTTGGAGGGTTTCAGTTGTTTCTGTAGGTTGTTGGAACTGAACAACGAAGCCATAAGGGCAAGAAGCAAACCTGTATGTTCGTGGAATCAGAGGGACATCTAGGATAACAACCTTCAGGTGGACTTGGGTGCCAGGCCACTTCCTTATATTTTATGGAAATGATACAGTGTACTATTAGAAATGCAATGGACTAAGACTGTCAATCTCTATTCTGACATCTCATAGCTTTCTGAGCTCCAGTACCAGTTTTTGTTTTGATTTGTAAAATGGAGATAATAATAGTTACCACCTAAGATTGTTGTGAAATCAGATATATGTAAAAGAAATCAACATATCTATAGATTCAAAGTAAGTTCTCCAAAAAAAGGTAACTGTTGTAATGTGCTTTAATATTGTAGATGGATCATTGTAGCAGATACTAAAAATTAGTTGAGGACACAAGAAAGGGGAAGTAATCAAGGCCAGCCTGGTCTATAGAGGGAGTTTTAGGACAGGCAGAACAAAGAAACTCTGTCTCAAAAAAGCAAAAAGAAAAACAGAAAAAAAAAAAAGAAAAAAGGAAAAGGTGAAAAAGTAGAGCAGAGGAAGAAGAGAATGAGAAAGAGGAGGCAGAGGATGAGGAAAAGAAGAAAATAATAAGTAGCTAAGATGTTATGGAGACATTTAAATGAAATTTGTTAGCCAGTAGGTGAGGTAGGTATCTTTTGGGGCAAATTCCCATATATTGATGCATCTTCAAGGTGTCTTTTCCTTAAAAAATTCTTTTAGAATTATATTTTATATGCACAAGTGTTTTGCTTCCATATATATATATGAACTACATGCTTGTCTGATACTTATGGAGATCAGAAGAATACATCAATCAGATCACCTGGAACTAGAATTACAGGTATTTGTGAGACACCATGTGGGTGCTTGGAGTTGAAGCCAGGTTCTCTTCACAAGCAACAAGTGCTTTTAGCTCTTGAGTGACCTCTTCAGCCCTACCCTGGGGTAGTTTGAATGAAAACTGATAGCCTTCAGAGGCTCATAGGGAGTGATCTTAAGGATTAGGACATATGACTTTGTTGGAGTAGGTGTGACCTTATGGGAGGAAGCGTGCCACTGGGGGTGGGCTTTGAGGGTTCAGAAGCTCAAGCTAAGCTCATTGGCTCATTTTGTCTTCCTGCTGCCTGCTTATTTGAATGTAGAACTCTCAGCTACCTCTCGAGTATGGTATCTGCCTGCATGCTGCCATATTTCCCACTATAGTGAAACTATGGACTAAACCTCTGAACTGTAAGCCAGCTCCAGTGAAATATTTTCCTTTATAAGAATTTCTATGGTCATGGTGCCTCTTCACAGCAATAAAAGCCTAAGACAAAAATTGAACATGACCAGAAACAATCTTGCCTACAATCTTTTGTTAATCCCAAAGACTCAAGGAGAAAGGCCACCTACCCAAGTCATCATGGCCAAATTAATTAAAACAAGCAATTAATTAAAATGAGTTCTTTTTTTTCCTGTACTCTGGCTGTCTCTTCCTAAGGCAGGGTTCAAGAGGTCATCATTGGATATGGGGAATATAAGGTCTTCATAGCTAAGGTGAGGTGTGGGAGGTTTCCTAATAGGGGATTTGGCAGGCAAATAGGCAAAGATATAGAAGCAGAATATTACAAGGTGGTCATAACAAGGGAGTTAAAACAAGGTAGCCATAATAACAGGTAGTTATAATGACCCTTTGAAACAAAAGTAGGGTTGCAAGATGGTTATAACAACTTTTTCAAATAATGACATGGTTGCCATTCCCTGAACAGACAGTACAAAATGACTTGTTAGATGTGGCATAGTCCAATCCTTGAGAAATAGGAGTTTAATAATAAACAGGAATAAATCTTGTCTTCAATATATTGTGACTTTCAAACCTAAGATGGAGAAAGGCTGGTTCATCAAGTTATGATGCAAATGCAATCTGAGGTCTTTATGGGATGAGTTGAACATGCCCCAAAGTGCTCCTGTCCACCATTTAACCCTTTCAAAAATGCATTACGACCTTTAGCTAAACTTACCACAAATGTATCTCATATCTTTCTATCTATAATGGCTATTCCTGGTTGTCAACTTGACTACATCTGAAATTAACTAAAACCCACATGGCTGGGTATACCTGTGAGAGATTTTTTTTTCTTAATTAAATCATTTGAAATAGGAAGACCCACGTCTAATCCAGATATTTGAGGTGGGAAGACACATCTTGAATCCAGACCTTTTGAGGAGAAAGATCCACCTTTAATCTGGGCCTCACTTTCCGGTGGCAGCTTAAAGAAAGGACATGGAAGAAGGAAGCTTGCTTTCTTTGCCTACTTGCTCTTGCTGGCAAGTTCATTTCTTCACTGCCATCATAGCCTACTTCTTCAGGATTCCCATGTATATTAAAGACTAACAGACATCCAGTTTCAAGGACTGAACAACTACTGGATTTTTGGACCTTCCATTGGTAAACAATCATTATTGGACTAACTGGGCCACAGCCTATGAGCCAGGTTTTATATGTAATATTATATATGTATTACTATATATATAAAGCATATATATATATATATATATATGTGTGTGTGTGTGTGTGTGTATACATATATATTCATTCTATAAGTGCTGATCCTCTAGAGAACCCTGACTAATACACCATCCTTAACTACTTCCTTAAATTGAGCATGCTCATCATGGTGTCCACTATCAAGGTGCTTTCCTATAGGAATATGTACAAGTTCTTCCAAGAAAATCTCATGCTTCGTTTGTCTGAGGATGCCATTGATTTGGAATTAAATACTTGCTCTTTTTACTTGTTGCAGGTAATCAACCTTTCCACACTGTTTTGTTTCTTGCCCATGCTTGTTCTGAGTGATTTCTCTCTCTACCAGGAAAGATGACTACATTCAATTTCAGGTTGATAAAACTTTGTGGCTTAGAGGACATGAAGTTAAAGAGGAGTGAAATGGAAATTTATATTCTGTGTTATTGTATGTAGCAAGTGTGTAATTTCCTTTCTGATTTTACAGGAGTTTACAATTAAGAGATGGCTTGAGACAGGACTTTTACACAGCATTGGAATAGAGACTATGGAGACTTTTAATGTGGGACTAAGTACATTTTGCATCATGCTATCACTACAAACCAAAGAATGGAATGCAATGGTTTGAATGAGAATGGGTCCCATAGGCTCAGATGTTTGAATACAGGTCCTCAGTTGGTGCAACTGGGTAAGTCTCAGAGGTGTGACCCTACCGGTGGAAGCATGCCTCCAGGGATAGGCTCTGAAGTTTAGAAAACCTCCCATCATTTCCAGTGCTCTATGCTTAGTCTTCAGCTTCTGGCTACCTTGCTGCCAGGCTTCCCCACCATGATAGAATCTTCCCCCTCTGAACTCCTTCTATAAGTTGCCTTGGTCATGGTGTTTTATCACAGCAACTGCAAAACAACTAATTCATGAGAATGTGGGTGAGTCAAGATTTTAGCTTTCATGACTGACAACACTGTTCACTATGATGCTGCTATTAGAAACAGGAACTTCAGAGAAGAACAATTTAGGCTTATTCTTGAGGAAGATGTCATTCAGTTCAGCTTTGGACATGATGAGAGTTATTTTTTCTTGGGACTCTTGCAGCTATTATCACAAACTGGCTAGATTAAGACCACAGATTTTTATTGATTCACAGTTCTTGTAATGGTTATTCTTGATAGTCAGATTGACTACATCTGGCATGACCTAAGCCCACACAGCTGAGTACACCAGTGACAGATTTTTTTTTTTGATTGATTGAATTATTTGAAAGGGAAAACCCCGGCTAAATTCATATTTGTGTTGTTGTTTTCTGAGATGGGAAGGTCTACCTTAAATCTGAGCCACAGCTTTATACATGCCTGTATAAAGGGCACAGAAGGAGGAAGACCTTGTTCTTTGCCTGCTTGCCCTCACTCTCACTGGCAAGTTCATTCCTGCGCTGGTATTAGAGCCTACTTCTTTAGGATTTCAGCAGATACTGAAGACCAGCTGAGGCATACTATATAGCTGAACAAGTACTTGACTCTTGGACCTTTTGTAATAAATAGCTGTTGTTGAACTAGCTGAACCATAGCCTGTAAGACACACACACACACACACACACACACACACACACACACACACACACACACACACTCACCATTTGCTCATTCTATCAGTTCTGTTCCTCTAGAGAACCTCGACTAATATGATGTAATCAAGCCTGGAAGCCTTAGATCTAGCATCATAAGGGTTAAGTTACCCTTCAAGCCTGTGGGCAAGAAGTTCTCTATACTTCTGCCTTTTGATGTTTGATAACAATGCTTGGTATTCCTTAGCTCCCCCACAATGATGACACAACTGTACTCTGGAATTATTAGGTCAAAAAACAATCCCTTTCTCCCCTAAGAGAGGAGTTAGTTTTTGTCAGGGTATTTTATCACAGCAACAGAAAGAACAGTTTTATGGGATGGTGCTTCTCCAATGTGACCCCCTGGACCAGTGGTATCACATTAGCACATGCTGGAAACTAACATTCTTGGGTCTCACCAAAGACCACCAAGTAAGAAATGTGGGGGCAGCCAGGATCCCAGGGTCTATGCTACAGCAAGCCCTCTGATTGGTTCTGATATGCGCATGAGGAAGTATGAAAGCTGTTGGTTTAGACAATGCTAAATACCCACTCATGAGCAAAAATGAAAAGTGGAGGGATTTCACTGTGAGATATTCACCATAAATTTCTGCTTAGTGCTCAAGTCCAGGGCTTTGAAGATAACTTGTTCTCTAAATACAGAAGAGAGGAGCAGGATTTTAATTAGCAATGTGATTAAAGGCAGCAGAAGCTTAATGCAATGCTATCTGACAACCCAACCCCTCTGATTAAGCTTATCTTAATATAATGTTAATCACAGAATAGATTTGTCTTCCCTCTATTACTATAAGCAAGGTTAATGTTTTATTGGGAAGAGTGTAATTGGGCCATAGGGCCATCCCTCTTGGTGAGATGGGTAGCATATCCTAGGAGGTGTATTAGTTGGATTTTATTAGTTACTTTTTATTACATGATAAAATACCTGAAATAAGCAATTTGAACAGGAAAGGTTTGTTTTGTGTCACAGCTTTAAGAGGTATATAGTTCATCATGTAGGGAAGGCATAGTGATAGGACCAACATGTGGCTGCTTATTCATGTCGTGGTAGATCAGGAAATGAGAGATAGGAAGCAGGGTAGAGTTTTAAAAACTTAAGACTTGTCTCCACCCCACCCCAACCAGTGACCTACATCCTCCAGTGAGATCCCATTTCATAAAATTCAAACAACCTCCCCAAATAGCGCCATCAGCTGGGGCAAAAGTGTTTATTTAACACATGAGCCTATGAAGGACATCTCACATTCTAGCCATAGCAAAGATGATCTGGCACCCTCAATATTTTTCTGGCTTTCGTAGGGGAAAAAACGGTATCCAAGAGTAGAGAGAGTTTGACAGAGGCCTCCCACTCATTGTCAAATTCATTCTGGCACAGTATATTGTAGCTCATACTCAATATTGGGCTACATTATCTATAGTAATTGTTCCCTAAATAGACAAGTGAAATTTCTGATAAACAAAAATGAACTGAAATCTCATTTCTTAGAGAAAGTAAAAAGCTGAAGAGCTCATGTCTATTCTCTGCCTAACCCAGGCAGCTTAATTCAAGAAGGATGCTAGAAAGTGCCACCTCCTCACTGTAACCACACAGGTCACCTTAATACTCTGTGTTGTAGTTTCCAATGTGTGAGAGTGAATGAGAGGAACACACACACATACACTCACACACATACACATTCACTCATGCACACACACACACACACACACACACACACACACACACCATACACACACACACTTGAGCAGGAATAGTGTGGGAATTAAACAAATCCATACTTTAATATTTTTAGGTTTATGCTCAATATTGCAATAAAAGGGTATAAGGGTTGGAAGGATGCCTCGGTAGGTAAAATGCTCACCTCACAAACCTGAGGACCTGAGTCCGATACTCAAAACCCAGGTAAAAATGCTAGGAAGGTAGCACATGCTTGTTATCCCAGCACTAGAGGAGTAGAGACAGGGGGATACCCAGGACACACCCATCAGCCAACCTAGTCCAATTACTAAATTCTAGGCCAATGAAAGTCCATGTCTCAAAGGAAATGGGCAGTAATCCTGAGAATGACATCCAGTGCTGTCCTCTGACTTAATCACTCACACACACACACACACACACACACACACACACACACACACACCTGAATGATATTGATTTTTAATGACTTTTTATGGTTTTTAAACTTCCTTTTTATTTATCTGTCTTTCACATCATGCATCTCAATCCCATTCATCTCTCTCTTCCTTTGTATCTACCCTCTGCCCTCGCAACCTCCACCCTCCCCAAAGTAAAATAAAATAAAATTTAAGAGAAAATTAAAAAGGGAGAGAGAAAGAGAAAGAAAAGTCTCATTGTGGAAGCTGTAGTGTGACAGTGAGTCATACAGTATACCCTTTTATCCATATTCTTTACTGCAAGTGTTCATCACAAAGAATCATTGGTCTGCTTCGAGGTCTCTTGTTTCTGCTACACCTATCAATACCGGGCCCTCACTGGAACTCCTCTTGGCTATCCTGTTGTTTCTCTGTGTAGTGGTGATGCTATAGCTTTAGATTTGTAGTATGTGCTCCAGCAAGATCATAGGTGGATGTTGGGGAGAGCTGTCACATAACCCTGGTTCTGGGCCTGGGTAGGTGCAGGGTTGGTCAGCCCACCAGCTCTCCCCTGTCCTCTTGACCAGGATGAGCTCTCCAGCATTGCCCTGGCTAGTTTACAACCTACACCCCCACCCCACCCCTTACCCCATCCCTCCAGTCTTCTCCTGCCCTGCCAGAGGCAGAACTGGTTCTCCTGTTTCATACTCTCAGGGCTGGCTTATTTACACCTACACCAGCTCTATTGTGCTGCCCAGGTGAGGTGTAGGGGGCCACTCTCCCAAGTACTGCCGCTGGTGAGGGGTTGGATCAGCTTCCCGACCTGTCTCAGGTAGTGAGGGGCAAGGTTAAACTTACTAGTTCACTAATTGGGAGGAGGAATCAGTGGAAGAAATGGGCAGGGCAGGGCAGGGCAGGGCAGGGGTTTTATTAATAGTCTTTGCCTAAGAAATTGATACAACATAAAATATGAGTGCCAGGCGATGGTGGTGCACACCTTTAATCCCAGAACTCGGGAGGCAGAGGCGGAGAGGCAGGCAGATATCTGTGTGTTCAAGGCCAGCCTGGTCTACAGAGCAAATTCCAGGTTAGGCTCCAAAGCTACACAGAGAAACCCTGTCTTGAAAAACAAAAGGGTGTGGGGAGGAATCGGCAGTTGAGTTATTTGCAGTTTGGATGACACAATGTGTGCTCTTTAGATGCAATGAGTCTAGATGATATGTGATCCAGCAGCAGTGTCTATAGCTCTGTAGAAGCCAGTAGTCTTTCAGTGCTCAGGTAAACAAAACCATGAGTAATTCATTTGAGAAACTCTCATGACAGGTGATGGCTTGATTTTTTTTTTAATTGTCAAAATCGGTCATTATTTGATCTATAATGAATTAATTTTCCTCTACTCCTCCTTCTTCTACTGAACTGTGTAAACTGAATTGAGAGCCAGGACTTTAGTTTCAGGATGGCAGGAATAAGATCAGGCAGATCTCTTAAACTCGAGACCAGCCTAGTCTACATAGCAAGTTCCAGGCCAGTCAGAGCCACATAGAAAGACTCTGCCAAACAAACAAACAACAAACAAGCAAAATCTTTACAAAATACATGCACACAAAGTAAATAAACCAAAAAGATCACTCATGACTTAATAACAGTCCAAATAACAAAGCAAAACAAACAAACAAAAACCCAGACAAAATGAAGGCTGTGGGACACCATACTTTTTGTGGGGCTGATTAAAGACAACAACACGAAAGTTCCTACGCTGCTACTGGGATTGCTCAAAGTGCAGAAGAGTGAGCTACCCCAGCACAGTGCAAAGCCAGCTGGAAGACAGGTGGTGGTGGTGCTACCTGCAAGGAGCCCCATTTGCAAAGCTCTAAGTGTAGGCTCAGGGAGCCCGCATTGCTGCTGGTGGAGGCTGTTTGCTGTTTGTTCCTAATGATGGTTAATGTCTGAACAAACTTTACTCCCAGAGCTCTCAACGACTCCATCAGTGATGTTGGGACTTGGAGACGCTAATGAAGCAGAGCTTCCAGCGGCTGGCGGAGGCTTTGAAAACTGCCCGTGGTGGAGGCAGGAGGGAAGGAGTTGGGCGAATGAAGTCATTCCAACCAGCAGTAGATGAAAGGGGAGTGCTGGAACAAAGGCACTGCTGAAGGCAATTACATATTTAAATTCCCTTCACCCTGTGTGGCAGGAGGATTTCATTTTATCACTTTCTCTCCTGACAAGTTAAAATACATAAGCTTTTGAATCCTGAGGGGCTCTGATCTCCAGAGATAAAAATAAGAGGCCAGATATCCAAGGGGGCATTTTTGGCACCAAGTGATTGACAGGTAGGACATTTAGAAAACAGCTCTGTCACTCATCTCTCCTCTGTCCACAGAGAGGATTGCCTGTGTCAGCCTAGCCTGTCTCTCTACCTGGTTGCCCTCATGTCCTGTGCTGATGTTGCCACTGCCTCAGTGACTTGTTCTGCCTGGAGACCATTCTGACAGCTCCAGAAACGGAGCTCTGGGAGTGGGCTCTGTCTCACCATGTTTTGCTGCCTTCAAGAAAATGGCTGTCCCTAATTACACAAAATGATATAGAGAGAAGTTGACTGAAATCACTGGAAATGACTGTTATTTCTCTGAATAGCTTGAAAGAATAGGTCAGCCTGGCTAATACACTAACAGCACTCTTTTCTACAGATGTGATTTCCATCACATTTCTTCATGCTTGTGTGCTGAGTGGCATCTATCCTGGCAGGGAAAACAACTTCTTTTTGTTTTCTTCTTGTGGAGACCTCTAAAGACACATTTATGTGCCCAGTCCATGATTTGTTCTATCAAGTAAGTCGTGCATCTATAGTAAAAAAACAAGAAAGATGGCTTTGAGTTCAAAAAAGGTGGTTGTGCCTGCCCGCCCAGCCACACCTAAGGTATAAAGCTTTTGTTTGTGTTTCTTGTACTAGACAGACTGAAACACTTGACTTCACTTTGTCTAGGTATTTTCAGCTTTCCGTGTGTTTGTATGTATGTATGTATGTATGTATGTATGTATGTATGTATTTTGGAGACAAGGTCTCATGGAGCTCATGCTGGCCTTGAACTCACCAGAAGCTGAGAATGACCTTGAACTTCCTGATCAGAGTGCTGGAATTGCTAGCATGTGTTACCATGCTTGAATTATAGGGCCCTAGGGATTGGACCCAGGGCTTCACACAGGCCAGGAAAGCATCCTGTCAACTGAGCTGTCTCTGCCCCCAGCCCTCCACATGTAAACCCACCTACAAGTCATTAGTGTTATATTTGACTGATACATAGTGCCTTAACCACTGATCTCTGGCCCTGTCAAGCCCCTGGATGTACCAGTAGATCAGAACCCAGGTAGGGTTGAGCCACATGCAATCTTGGAACTCTCAATTCTTGTTCTCCTTAGGTAGGTGCTGTATCCTGGTAACAGTGACAGTCAGATGGTGTGCTGGCCACCTCACCAGAGCTGTATTGTCCCTAGGGAGGCAGGGCTGTGGTGAGGGAGTGAATCCCTCTGTCCCTAAAGAAGGTGCCATAGAAACGTCCCCAGGAGTCCAGCTGCTTTTCTCTTCATGGTTGCATAACTGGACCTGTGGGGCCATTATAGGCCAATTCAGCTCAACAAGCAAGCATTGCACATCTATTATGGAATGCCTGTTTGTAAATACCTGTGGGTGCTGAGAACCACAGCACAGCTGAAAGTCACCTGTAGCCCTAACCTGAAGGATCCTCACATACACACCGTTTAAAAAACAAATCATTTAAAAAAACTTTTTAAAAATAATCAATGGAAAATGATGTTCATGGTAGTTCTTTTAACTGCTGTGCATGTGAATAAGATATAAGGGTTCTCAATAAGTATGGTGTATGTTTCAGGTGAAGGCAGCAGCACATATGGCAGCAAGAGACTAGAGTGATGACTCCGCAGTTAAAAAACACTGGTTGTTCTTGCAGAGGACCTGGGTTCAATTCCCAGAACCACATATCAGCTCAAAGTTGTCTGTAATTTCAGTCCTATTGTTAGGAATAAGGCATAATTGGCTGAGACCGAAGGTATGTCCCTGGTCCTTCGGTGGGTGATGGAGGGCTGGCAGATGGGGAAACAGAGACCTGTAGATCAGACTCATATTGAAAGTTTTATTGAGGGGGAGGGAGGTAAGAAAATAAGGGGAGGAAAGAGAAAAGAGGTAAGGAGACACAGGAAAGGGGTGGGGAAGACAGGAAAGGTCCAGTCTGCTCTCCAGAGGAAGGAGGTGGAGAACAAAAATGGGTGGAGCCTTTTAAAGGGCCAAGGTGCATACACCTGCCCTGCACAGGTGGGTGAGAGGTGGGGTCAGGTTTGCCTGGATTACAACACCTATGGGACCCAGCGCCTTCTGGACTCTTTGGGCTCTATCTACACGGACATGGTATACAGACACTTCTGTAAGCATACACCCATATACATAAAAATAAAGGTTAAAAAATAAACACATATGGCTACACAAGGCAGGCTGAAGTAAATGAAGTAATTTGCCTTAGGACAGTTGTTAAGGAGATATCTCTTCTTTCTGACTGGATTAGAACTCACTATGTAGAGCAGGCTGCCTCAAACTCATAGAGATCCGCCTGGGTCTGCCTCCCAAGTTCTGGGACTAAAGAGGTGCACTACTGTACCTGATTAAGGAGATGGTTTTTGTTTGGTTGGTTGGTTTTTCAAGACAGGGTTTCTCTGTGTAACAGTCCTGGCTGTCCTGAAGCTTGCTTTGTTGATCAGGCTGGCCTTGAACTCAGATCCACCTGCTTCTGTCTCCAGAGAGCTGAGATTAAAGGTGTGCGACACCATGCTCAGCTAAGGAGGCATCTTTTAAGAATGGTTTTTAATACAAATTTAGGGTCTGTGCGAAGGTTCAGTCACTACGGTATGTTCCATGTAAACACAAGGACCTGATTTGATCCTCAGAATCCAGGTAAGAAAGTGTACTTGTAATCCCAGCACTGGGGAGGCAGAGGACAAAGTCAATGAGAGGCCCTGTCTCAGAGAAGAAACTGCCATTCTAAAGCATAATGCGCGCGCGCGCGCGCACACACACACACGCGCACGCACACACACGCACACACATAGCATAATACTTCTAGTAAAAGTAAAGTGATCATCACTTGCAAGTGAGGTATAAGTGATTTTAATGAGCTCAGAAGAGTAACCATGACTAATTTATTTTAAAGACACATCTGCATCTCAAGGATGGCATTGTTAGCATCATGTTCCTAGGAGCCATCTAGAGGACTCCGGAAAGATGAGAGGAGAGGCCACATGTTCTCAGCATTCTGAGCACTGTGTACTGAGCACTCTTGCCTCTGAGCTTTCCATCCTTGATTCCAGCATTCCCCACTTTGATTGTGAACTCTCTCAGTAGCCTTCTGACATTTTATTTTGGACTTAAGCCAGTTTGCCTTGGGTTTCTTCCCTCCCTTTTAAATAAAAGTCCTCAGGAACAGTGGGTCTTCATGGATGAATCTTTTCTAAGATTCTAAGAGAACATTCCCATTCTGTTTCTGACTCCACTGCTGGCTGGGGAAACTGACCATTCACACAGTTCACACTGCCACCATCTTTGATCTGGGGAAGTCTGTTAGTTCAACACTGAGCAAGCATCGTGTTCAGTCAAGACATTCTGGAGGCCCATTTTATTTAAAAGAATTACATTTATTTGGGGTGTGTGTGTGTGTGTGTGTGTGTGTGTGTGTGTGTGTGTGTGTGTGTGTGTGTACCACAGTGTAATGGTACAGATACTAGCAATTCACTCATTTTTATTGCTAAATAGGATGCAATGATATGAATATTGCTCAATTTATCCTCTCCCTGTGGATAGGCATTTATGTTTTCTACTAACTCACTAAGTAATGTGAATTAAGCTGCTACTAACAAATCACTTTGTGCATATGTATTTCACTTCTCTAGTCCAGACGGGAGTAGAATTGTTGGGTGAAGGGGTAGGTGTATATTTAATTCTGTGTGTATATATGTGTGTGTGTTCAAAACATTCCCAACACGGTTGTTCATCTACTTTAGTAAGACAAGAGTGTAATTTTAGTATTGTCAATACTTTTAGTTTTCTTGTGGCTTTGGTAGGATCTTGCTGTGCTTTTAATTTGTAACTTTCTGATGAATGATAATGTCAGGACATTTTTCATGTGTTTATTGAGTTATAACTTTCTTTGTGAGATATTTGCTCAAGTCTTTCATCAATTTAAGAAACTGAGTTCTTTGACATTTCTTTTTAATCATAGATTCTGTAGACAGAAGTCCTTTGTAAATACTTTATCTCTGTAGCTTGTATCTCTCTCTCTCTCTCTCCCTCCTCTCTCTCTCTCTCTCTCTCTCTCTCTCTCTCTCTCTCTCTCTCTCTCTCTCATATGAATACAGTGTTGTGCCTGCATATATGCATGCATTTCAGGCAAGAAGAGGGCACCAGAACTCATTCTAGATTGTTGTGAGCTACCATGTGCTTGCTGGGAATTGAACTCAGGACCTCTAGGAGAGCAGCCAGTGCTCTTAACCTCTGAGTCATCTCTCCAGCTCCTGTAGCTCATCTTTTCACTCCTATTTATTTGTTTGTTTGAGACAGAGTCTCAGTTAGCCCAGGCTGGCCTCAAATTCTCTGTTCATCTGAGGAAGACCTTAACTTCAATCTGCCTACCTCTCCCTTCTGAGTGGTAGCATTTCAGATATTGTCTACCACGCCTGGCTCTATGGGGTTCTGGGGATGGTTTTTAAGCAGTTCTAGGTATCAAACCCAAGGCTTTGTGTGTTCCAGGCAAACATTCTACCAACTGAGCCATATCTCCAGCCCTTAATAGTGTCTATTGAGGAGCATAAACTTTACAATTGATTAAGTCTTAGTCTCCAATATTTTCATTAAAGGCTGGTACTCTTTCTGTCATATCTAGGTACATATAAGCCATAAAGATATATAAGAAGGAGAGACAAACCATTTTCTCCTTATATTCTCAATATCAAAGCAAACAAATGGACAGAGGGGAATATAAGCTGGATAGTCTTTTTATTTTTATTTTTATTTTTTCCAAATTGGGGTTTCTCTGTGGCTTTGGAGGCTGTCCTGGAACCAGCTCTTATAGACCAGGCTGGTCTTGAACTCACTGAGATCCACCTGCCTGTGCCTCCCGAGTGCTGGGAATAAAGGAACGTGCCACCAATGCCTGGCTAAGCTGGATATTCTTCAATTCCATTCATTTCATTTCAATTCAGTTCAGCTCATTTCCATACCTGGAATTGGTGTCATGTTCCATGGTCTAAGGAATCTGAGACTACCCCAACTTTAGGTATGCGAGTCAACAATGGAGCTGCTTTGTCCACATTGCAGTAGCTCAAGTTGGTGTGGTGATTCAAACACAAAATGTCCCCCATAGACTCAGATATTTTAACCCTTGCTCCCCAATTGGTGATGCTGTTTAGTGAGATGCTGTCTTTTCTTCTTTCTTCTTGTCTTTATGCACTGTTTAAGATTCATGATTCAGGAGGGCTGGATAGGTGGCTAAGTGGTTACCAAAGTTTGGTTCCTGGCACCTTTACCAGGCAGCTCATAATAGCCTGAACTTATAGCGCCAGGAGATCTGATGCCCTCTTCTGGCCTCTGTGAGCATCTGCACACACATGCACATATCCCGCATGCCCCCACACATCACATAAGCAAATCTGAAAGACCTACAATACAATGTAAATAGAAATGGCAGCATCAGAAATTTTTGCTTTGTTCTCATTCTTAGTGAGACAATGTTCAGCATTTGACTAATTTAATACTAGCTGTAGATTTTTTAAATAGACTTTAAAATTTGAATCAGCTGGAGAAGTTTCTTTTACTTGCTGAGAATTTTATAATAAATGGCTATTGAATTTTGCCGTTGATTTTTCATCTACTGAGGCAATCATGTTGTACTTCTCTTTAATTCTGTTAACACAGTGAATTACAGATTTATTTGAATTTTTAATCTAACATTGTACTCCTAGAACAAATCTTACTTTTTCATTGTTTATACATACCACTAGACTTGACTTGTTCATAGTTTTTTGAGGTCTTTATATTTATTGATAAGGAAACTTAGGCTATGGTTTTCTTGTCTTATAACAAAGTCTATAATTTTTCTCATTTTTTAAATGTTTTTATTTCATGTAACATTCCAAACACAGTCTTCTTCCCACTCCTCCTCCCACTCCCACCTCCTCCCACCCACTCACCTTCCTCCAGTCCACTCCCTGTTCACTCCTCCTCACAGGTAAGGACTCCCATGAAGAGTGAACATAGTCTGGCACAGGCCCCTTTCCCAGGCATTTGACTGAGCATGGTGTCCCACCATAGGGAGCGGGTTTCAAAAAGCTAGCTCATGTGCCAGTATTATATCATGGTCCTACTGCCACTGTCTATGGCATTCCATCCTAAGGAATGGGCTTCAGCAAACTAGCTCATGTAGCAGATTTGTATTGCCAGGGGCCCCTTTGATAGTTCAAGATTCACAACTGTCTCCCACATATGGAGGCCTAGTTAGGTCCCCTGGAGTCTCTACAGTTATAGGTCTAGAGTTCATGAGTTTCCATGAGCTTGGTTCAGCTGTCTCTGTAAATTTCTCCACCATGATCTTGACCTCCCATGCTCATATACTCCCTCGTCCCTTTCTTCAACTAGATTCCCGGAGCTGGACCTGGCTATTGGTTGTGGATCTCTACATCTGGTTCAATCAATTACTGGATGAGAGCTCTATGATGATAGTTGTATTAATCAGTCTGATTATAGGTGTAGGCCAAGTTCAGGCATCTTCTCCACTATTGCTAGGAGTCTTAGCTGGGGTCCTCCTTGTGAATTCTTGGGAGTTACCCTAGCACCAGGTTTCTCCTTAAGCCCATAGTGGCTCTATTAAGATATCTTTATCATTGCTCTTCCATTGCATCCCTCCCCACCTGGGCCATCTCTTTCCCTCTTGTTCTCATCCCCCTCCCCTCTCCCTTGCCTCTGCATCACCTCCAGTTTGCCCTGTAGATACCATCTAATTTTTCTTCCTAGGATGATCCATGTATCTCTCTTAGGGTGCTCTTTGTTACCTAGCTTCTCTGGAGCTGTGGATTTTAGTCTGGCTATCCTTTGCTTTACATTTAATATCTACTTAAGAGTGAGTACATACCATGTGTGTGTCTGGGTTACTTTACTCAGGATGTTTTTTTTTTTTTCTAGTTCCATTCATTTGCCTGAACATTTCATGAGGTCATCACCTTTTTTTAAACCACTGAGGAGTACTCCATTGTGTAAATGTAACTACATTTTTCTTAGCCATTCTGCAGGTGAGGGGCATCTAGGTTGTTTCCAGGTTCTGGCTATTACAAATAATATTGCTATGAACATTGTTGAGCAAATGTCCTTGTGGTATGACTGAACTTCCTTTGGGTAAATGCCCAAGAGTGGTATCACTAGGTCTTGAGGTAATTTGATTTCTAATTTGTTTAGAAAACCACCATACTGATTTCCAAAATGGCTGTACAAGTTTGTACTCCCACCAGCAGTGGAGGAGTGTTCCCCCAACTCCACATCATCTCCAACATAAGCTGTCCTCAGTGTTTTTGATCTTAGCCATTCTAACAGGTATAAGATGGTATCTCAGAGTCATTTTGATTTGCATTTCCCTGATAATTAAGGAAGTTGAGCTCTTCCTTAAATGTCTTTTGACTATTTGAGATTCTTCTGGAGAGAATTCTCTGTTTAGCTTTATACCCCATTTTTTCAATTGGGTTATTTTGTATGTTGATGTCTAGCCTCTTGAGTGCTTTATAAATTTTGTAGATTAGCCCTCTGTCAGATGTGGGGTTGGTGAAGATCTTTTCCCATTCTGTAGGCTGACATTTTGTCTTATTGACAGTGTCCTTTGCCTTACAGAAGTTTTTTAGTTTTAGGATGTCCCATTTATTGATCAAGGTCTACATTTTTATCAGAGGTAGCTTGGCAATGATTTGGCCTGTGGTTGCTATGCTGCTTGGCTGCTCTACAATTGTACTAGTTGGCAATCAATTTATTATCTACTCTTCCCTAAGACTACATACATACATATATACATGCATACAAATGATGTAGTAGTCTTGGTAGATTTCAATTACTTAATCCACCTGACTACATAACAAGTTAGATAAACTGAGCCTAAAATATCATTAACACAGCAAAATGAAGGATTAGTCACCCAACCTTATATAAAGATAGGAGGGGGAACTTGTATATTTTTCTATTTCATTCTAATTTTCTTATGTTTTGACTTATATGTTTCAAAGTGGAATAATTCAACTTCTTGGGTGTGGGAGACAAGGCTTTTAGGTCATTTCAGTAATCTTTACGCATAGGTGCATCTAAAACCATTGGTAAGTTCTGGTGGCAGGTCCTTATTAATGACAAGTCATGTGGGGTTTTGTTGACAGCTCTTTGGTTTAGTTTTCATTTAAGAATCTCCACTTAATAGCCATTGTCCCATAACTCTGTCTTAACTTGAAAAAGAAAAAGATATTTATATCTGCTAAGAGCTACCAAAAGGGCAAAAACAAACAAATTGACGAGAAGGAGACAAGATAAGTGTCTTACATTGTGTTTGGATGTGAAGATAGTAAGAATATGGCACTAATGTGTTAAAAACACACATGTTTTGACAAAACTGACAAAAAAATCATTGAAGAGGGCCGCCTCCTTAAAATCCTTTGTATTACTTAGGGATAAGTTTGAAATCAGAGCTAGAAATGACACACACACAAATGAACTATGAGAATACAATTATAATAAAAAATTCTAGCAGTAGCTAGAATAATTCAATAATGGAATAGTATATAATAAATAAATGTAATAAATACAATGCAACTGTTGAAAGTTGTAGTTGTGAAATATTTACAATGTCATAGGAAAGGTCCATAATAAAGTGTAACAGACAGTGCATACATGCACATTGAAAAACAATAGACCCAAAGATAAATAACTAAGCAATGAGGAAGACCAAGGCTAAAAACCTAGACATATACATGGAAGCAGGACCATGTGTGTGTGTATGTGTGAACATGAATGCCACAGTACATGTGTTTAAGTCAGAGGATAACTTGCAGAGGATAACTTTGTAAGTAAGTTGCTATGCAGTGGCCCCGCATCTATGGTAACTCGCAGGTTCTGTTTTGTGTACATCCTGGGGACACACTAGTTAAGAAACCAAATTCGATACTAGTTCATACACATGCTTGGTCCATTGTCTGGAGACATGGGAGGAAGGAAATACTGGGGGCTCAGCAGCAACAGCTCTGGATTCACATAGGATGCTGAACAGATCTTCAGTGGCCTTCGGCCTCCAGCTCATCTGTGAATGGGTAAATTAAGGACTTCTTTCTACACTGTTTACATGGAAGGGCAAAAAGAAAACAGAATGGAACTTGGAGTGGCTGGTTACTAACCAAACCCAAGACTTACATACAAACCCACAGTGATGGAGATGATGAGCTGTTGAAAGACTGGCCCAGAAAAATCAAGGAAACAAAACATAAAGCCCAGAAAAAGACCAGTAGAAACACATCTGCTGACCTGTGTAAGGGAATAAAGGCCAGCAGAAGAGAAAGGATATTCTCAGTCATCAAGCAAGGTTGAAACTACTGGGCACTGACATGGAAAAAAATGAATTTTCCTACATATCCACTCCTTTCACAGAAAAACGAACTTAAAATAGATTGTAAGGCTAATGTAAAACTATAAAAGTTATAGAAGGTAATGTAAGAGACCATTCTACATGATTTTGAGTTTGATGATGATTTTTGGATTTTTTTAAAAATTTATTTTTGTTGGGTTTGTTTTGTTTTGTTTAAGATGAGGTCTTGTTGCATAGTCCAGGTTGGCCTTGAATCCTTGAGGGTCCTGGCTCAGCTCCTCAGTACTAGGTTTACAGGCATGAGCTACAGTGCCTGGCTGTATGATTTTGTGGATGCAACACAGAACACATGACTCATGGAAGAAAAATAAAAGCAAGTTGGTCTTCATTAAAATTAAAAACTTCTCCAGGGAAGATAGTTAAAAGGAAAAGACAAGTCAAACTGGGAGGAAATATTTACAAAACATATATTTGATAAGGATCTGGCTTCTAAGTTATACTACATAGAACTTAAGAAATTCAACAGGAAGAAAATAAATACTCCAACTTAAAAAAATGGCCAAACGGATCTGAACAGATAAATCACCAGGAAAGATCCACAGATGGGGTGTAAGCATTGTCAAAGATGGCCTCATCCTATGTCATCAGAGAGCTGGAAGTTAGAACAACATTGAGAAGCTCATCCAGATAGCCTGTACCAATTTGTGCCTGTCAGAGTGGCTGGGATCCAAACACTGACAATACCAAATGCTAGTTCAAATACAGAGTAATGAGAACTCTTCCTTCACTGCTGTTGGGAAGCAAAGTGGTATAACACATTCTTGCCATATGATACAGCAATTACTTTCTTGCTGTTTACTCAAATGAACTGAAAACTTATGCACACATTAAAGCTTTCATATAGATTTTAGATTTAGTTCTAGTTTCTAAAACACAGACACCCAGATTTCTGTCAATAGGTGAATGTACAAACAAAGTTTAGTTCACCCATACAATAAAATATTATTCAGTGATAAAAAAGAAATCAAATAGGAAATAGAGTTATTAAGTCTCAAAAAGACATGGAGGACACTTAAATGAAAATTGTTAAGTGTAGGAAAAAAGTAAATATGGAAAGGCTTTTGTGTGAGTTCAACTATCTAATGTTCTTGGAAAGGCTAAACTATGGAGACAATTTTAAAAAAGAGGAGGAGGAGGAGGAAGAGGAGGAGGAAGAGGAAGAAGAAGAAGAAGAAGAAGAAGAAGAAGAAGAAGAAGAAGAAGAAGAAGAAGAAGAAGAAAGAAGAAGAAGAAGAAAGAAAAAGAAGAAGAAGAAGAAGAAGAAGAAGAAGAAGAAGAAGAAGAAGAAGAAGAAGAAGAAGAAGAAGAAGAAGAAGAAGAAGAAGAAGAAGAAGAAGAAGAAGAAGAAGAAGAAGAAGAAGAAGAAGAAGAAGAAGAAGAAGAAGAAGAAGAAGAAGAAGAAAAAGAAGAAGAAATCAGTGCTCTCCAGGAGTAGAGGATGGAATGAATAGATGGGACATAGAGGATTCTGTTTTGTTTTGTTTGGGGGAATAGGACCTCACTATGTAGCCTTGGCAGGCCTAGAACCCACTATGTAGACCAGACTAGACTCAAGTTTACAGATGTCCTTCTACCTGTCTCTCGAGTCCTGGGATCAGATACTTGCATTACCATACCTGGCTACCTGGCGGTGAGGTTGTTATCTATATTATAAGAGAAAGTACATATCATCATACTCTTGCTAAAGTATGGAGAATATACATGTGGAATCTTAATGTGATCTTGAGTTTTAGGTAATGGCATTGGACCATCAGTGGAAATGAATGAGCCACACTAACACAGGACTCTAGTATCCGAGTAAAGTGGACACTGAAGGAGAACAGTATACAGAAGCTGTCGTTTCTGTTGAATTTCTTATAAACCAAAACTGTTCTTAATAATAAAGTCTCATTTTCTATATCATGAAAGCTTCTTTAGCTTATTTTAGGCAGGGTCTTACTCTGTAGCTTTGGTGGTTTTGTAACTTGCTATGCAGACCAGGCTGGCTTTGAACTCATAATCTCCCTGCCTCTGCCTTCTGAGTGCTGGAATCAAAGGTATGTACCACCACACCCTAGCATTGTGAAAGTCATTTTTAAGTAAAGCATTAAATGAGGCTTACTTTGGCTGTAAGTAACAGAAGGTCCAATTACAAATAAAAGTAGCTTAAACTAGAGGGCTGGGGAGATGGCACAGAGTACCCTGCAGGCACGAGGACCTGAGTTTGAATCCCCAGCTCCCATTTTTTTAAAAAAGGCATGGCTGTGTGTGCCTGTAACCCTGGGATTTGGAGGACAGAGACAGGAGGCTCCTAAGAACTTTCTGGCCAGTCAAGCTATGCCAAATGGCTGAGACAATGGGATACAGAGTTATGAAGGCCTCCACAGGCCTATGCATAGACTCATGCACCTTCAAGCTCACACACAATTCACAAGCACACTACATACTCTATACCACACACACACACACACATACACACACACACACACACACACACACACACACACACACACACACACACACACCACCAGGGAAGCCCTGTTCCTTTTCATGAAACTGTCCCTCCAATCTCCTGAGTTGTCTGTGGACACAGCTCTGTCACAAGTAACAGACTGTGTGACACTACAGATTTCACTCAGTAGTTTAAATACTTAAAAAAAAAATCAGTATGTCAAAATACAAAAACAAAACAAAAAACAACAAACTCATCCCCCACCCCTACCCCTGAAAACTTGACTGTATTACGCTTGTTTTGGAGACTGCTTACTCCCATGACAAGTACTTTTATTTTCTATAAAGCTCCCAAGGTGGCTGACCGTGGTGCTGAAAGACACTAAGGACTAAAGCTCACCTTGCTGATAACACAAGGTGTGATGCTTTTGTGGACACTTGGTCTCTAACCAATAACTTCTTTTGTACATCCTTGAAAAGAACATTGCTATCAGAATTACTATTGGTACTGTTTTTGAGTGGCTTAGGATGGAAATCCTGAACCAGTAAGATGAATGATGGCTAGCCATTGGCAGCTAGCCAATAACATCACCCTCATCACCAGTGATTGGAACTGAGTGGTTGGTGAGTAGTTACCTGATCATAGAAGAGATGGGCCAGGAGACCTTTTCTTTTTTTTGAGAGCTATGGGAGGAAGCTGGGCACGTGAGCTACCATCTTACTGTCACAAGGAAATAGACCTAAGAAACAAAGGAAACCATATGGTGAACATGTAGACAGAAGACTTTAGTCCTTTACTTGCAGGCATGGAACCCATCTTGGAGAAGTTGGTTCTGTTCTTCCAACTCAGGCCATGCAGCTTGCTGGCAAGTGCCTTTACCAGCTGAGCCAGATCCCAGCAGTGAATTAACTGTCTTGGTAGCACTTGCACTTATTACAGATAATAAAAACACTGGTCATGTAAGTTAGTAGTCTCCAAAACAGGAATCAGAAAAACCATCAATTTCTTCTTGTGTTTTGACAGGGTGAAATCAGTAACTTCAGAGTCCATTGCTTACCAGAGGGCTTTGTTCAGAGATGGGTGTGGCAGCTCCCTTCTAGAAGTGGGTGTGGCAGCTCCCTGAGGCAACAGGGTTTCCCTGGGTGTTTGTTTGCATCCAAATTGTCCACGCCCAGTTAAGGAGGTTCAGTGTTTTCTTTTTTCATTTATTTGTGCCTGTGCATGTGTGAGAGAGAAACAGAGATGGAGACACCCAGAGAAAGACCAGAGACAATTTATGGAAATGAGTTCTTTCTTTCCACCAGGTGGGTCCCTAAAATTGAACTTAGGTTGCCATTCTTGGCCACAAGTGCATTTCCTACTGAGTTGTTTTGACAGCCCAGATTTAATGATTCTGTTATCTTAAATAATAAAATGTAAGAAACTTTGGGAGAGTATCTTGAAAGATTGTTCCAAATACTCTAATTGGCCAGTTTTTTGTTTTTGTTTTTGTTTTGTTTTGTTTTGTTTTGTTTTTTTTTGAAGACTGATTAACTTCAGATGAACTGATAGAATCTACTTTAGGGCATCCACATCTAGGACCCAAACCCAGCTGCTTCCTTGACCTCATCAATACAAGTATTCCCAGTTAGAAACTCTGGTATTTCCTTGGGTTCAGCTCCCCTTCAAATTTTCTGAATTTTTCCTCTTATGTTTTAAACTTCAATATTTTAAGACTGTCTGCCTGTATCATGATTAAAAAGTGCTTCAAAACTGACCTTGAGAGAAGAGAAGTGATCAGCAATGAAGTCACTAGGGATAGACCCCAGAGAACAGAAAATAATGAGGAAGCATAGTGAGAGGTTCTCCATAAGCAAAGATAAAAATACACATAATATCACAAAGCTAATAACCCAGGAGGGCAACTAGAAGAATATCCTCATGCAAACCTTAACAAGTAGAAAGTCCTAGTGGGTGTTGAGTGGAGGAGAGCTACGAGCGGAACTGTAAATGAAGATGAGGTATCTAATTGGCTGTGCTGCCAAGGATGGGGTGGAGGGGCACTGTCGCCCGGTATTTTGATAAATGGAATAAATATTACTCTGTAGACCCCAGGGGAATCACTTATCGAAGAGAGATGATTTCTAGTACCAATTAATTCAAAGTTAGAAGTAAGTGCAACCCTGGCTGTTGAGTTTGTATGCAAGTAAAAGCCTGTGTCAGAAACACCTGGTGGGCTTATAAAAACAGGTGAGGGCCCACCTCAGTTCCTGATCCAGTGGGTGTGTGGTATTCTCCCTCCCTCCCTACCTACCTACCTCCCTCCCTCCCTCCCTCCCTCCCTTCCTCCCTCCCCTTCTTCCCTTCTCTTTCTTCCTTTTTGTTTGCTTTCCTTCTTTCTGTCTCTCTCTCTCTCTCTGTGTCTCTCTTTGTCTCTTTGTCTCGTCTCTCTCTCTCTCTCTCTCTCTCTCTCTCTGTGTGTGTGTGTGTGTGTGTGTGTGTGTGTGTGTGTGTGTGTATACCACAGAATGCATGCATGTGGAGATCAGAGGACAACTTGCAGGAGCTGGTTCTCTCCTTCCACCATGCAGGTTTCTGGATCAAACTCAGGTTGTCATCAGTCTTGGCAGCTAGTGCCTTTGCCCACTGAGCCATCTTGCTGGCTCAAGTTTGATATTCCTAACAAGTTCTTAGATGACACTGGTCTCAGACCACTCACTCACTGAAAAACCAAAGATTATAAAACATGCTGGGCACACACCTTTAATCCCAGCACTCCGGAGGCACAGGCAGGGGGATCTCTGTGAGTTCCAGACCAGCCTTGTCTACAGAGCTAGTTCCAGGACAGCCTGCAAAGACACAAAGAAACCCTATCTCGAAAAACAAAAAATAAAACAAAACAAAAAATCATATTACTAAAAGGTTCCTAATGCACCAAGCATGGCAGTCCATGCTTATAATCCCAGCACTTATGGGTAGAGGCAGAAGGGTCCGTTCCGGGCCAGTTTCAGCTACAAATTTGGAGGGCATAGGTTGTGTGTGACCCTGTCTCAAAACAACAGAAGCAAAACCAAAATAAAACTTATCATGCCTCAGTTCATAACCTACATGCTCACACTCCATAAAAGGGAGGTTGGTGGATTTTTGTCTTATTTTAATTATTTTGTGTTTGTATACTAGAGAATTAAAAATCACGTATAGAGCATGGCACACGGTGTCTCTAAACTATTACTTATACACCTATTCTTCTTGCTCATAGTTTAAAGAACAGGGGAGCTTTCTAAGTAAAAATTAATGCCAGGTTCAACAATAGAAAAATGGAAAACTTTGGAATAACGAACGTCATGTCCACAAAATCAGGAGAAAAAAGAGATGAAAGAGAATAAGAAATTGTGTTTCCTCTAGACATAGCAGTGTATTTAAAGTTTGCCTTCTAAAATATATTGAGTTCATTTGAACTAGGTTCCCAGAGGGGCTGGGACACACACAGCCAGTT